>CANNZV010000758.1:0-60508 GCA_947561585.1 Caprella mutica
CTCCTAGACTGCAAATACATATATCTAGTTAGATAAAAGTGTTATACCTATTCTTAGTTCAATTTGTCATACCTAGAAATACCTGCAAAGAATCTTTATACACCTCTTAACCATTTCTCTGTTAAAATATCAAAGCTGTAAAATCAAAGGCCAATTTGTACCATTTTGAATAAGTGTAACATCTACGTATAATGTTATATGTCACATAATAAGTGTAACATCTACGTATAATGTTATATGTCACATAATAAGTGTAACATCTACGTATAATGTTATATGTCACATAATAAGTGTAACATCTACGTATAATGTTATATGTCACATAATAAGTGTATCTTCTGCAGGACTGTTTCAAATATTCCTGCCTTTTCTTTTTCTCCTGTAGTTTCCCCTGTTTTAGTTAGTGTAAACTCACCTCAGAAAATGAAAGTCATTCATTCTACCAAAGATTGGAATCTTTGCCACCTGGTGAAGAATTACAAAAATAAACTGCATTAGAATACCAATAATCTTATACTTATATTTGTACAGTCACTTAGGGCAAAGAAATAATTAACTACACATGCGAAATAATTACTGAATGACATTTTCAATATATCATTATTATAAATAGAATCATTATATATTCATTGAGATAACACTGTTATTCCCACAATAAATATATTTCAATGCTTATATTTTGATTTGCTTTTTTATAATAATCCATTGAACATTTAATCCAGTATTTATTTCATATCTGGTATTTTAAGCTATACCTCATATTTATATTACTTTTTTACACTAATTTCTGTTCATTTTTGTGCATGACTAGTCCCCCAACTAGTGAGGAGGTTGCCCTGGCTCAGCACTAGTGCGCCTAGTTAACACAAGGCACAGCAGATGGCGTTGTTGGTCAATGGGCATTACGCTATCGATTAGTGTGCTACCCACTGGTAGTATTGGTAATTAACACATTGTGGGTATTAGCTACTATGTACTACATTATTAAACCACATTTTATTACAATATTACCCTTCAATTAATTTCATCAAATAATAAGTTTCTGCCTATATTTGTTACTTGCAATAGCTGAACAAAGTCAGTAATCTTTTTAGCCGATGGTACTTTGCTAATCAGTTTATAGATGCTGACTACATTGACGAAATAATTAACCTACTGCATGACTGTGTAGGTTCATTGCTACCATTTAATATGCTTAACAATTAATAGAACTCTACAAGACTATTATATACATAGTATATACCATTGCAAATACTACACATAGTAAGTTGGTGAGTAAGTACATAGCATTTAAAAATAGTACCTAGCTTCTTTCCCTTAAACATTAGAGGTTTCCTAATGTAGGTGTTCTTGCCTCTAAGATATATTGTTGTTTCACTTTTTTTGAGGGATTTATTGCCGTTTCACATAATCTCAGAGCTATTATTAGTCGAGGGAAGAACAATCCGTCATTGTTTGTGCTGCTCCTCTTAAAATGGACTTAAAAGGATAATAGTAAATAACAGCGCTTGTACGTCACAGACAGATGTTCTATGTATCATCACAGGTAAAAATATTGCACCAATTGTCATACTCTTATTTATATATGCCTCAAAAGGATAGTTTTAACTTCACTTTATTAAATATAATTAGTAGAATCCTTTTTCAGCAAAAGACTCACATTTTTTAGCTTTACATTCAGTTAGGGGGCAAAAGAATGCAAGGCACATTAAAGTTTTCTTCATTCACTTATTAATGAGTAGAACACTCTATTTACTTTAGTTTTTTTCAGACCATACATAGCTGTGTGGAACAGTAGGGGAGACAACACAGCTAAAGTACACAGCTCGTGCTTAACAATAGGGTGTCTGTGTGTTTGTGTAGTCTATGTTGTTTTGATATCCTGCGAATGTTCCTTTTGCGGCTGAGAAACTGACGGAAGAAGAAACCGTGAGATAGGCTATTTAACACGCTGCTATATACCGATACTACTATAGCCAACAGAGCTTTATAGTGTTTATAGTAATTATAGTGAGATAGGCCATTTAACACGCTGCTATACACTGATACTACTATAGCCAACAGAGCTTTATAGTGTTTATAGTAATTATAGTGAGATTGACTATTTAACACGCTGCTATACACTGACACTACTATAGCCAACAGAGCTTTATAGTGTTTATAGTAATTATAGTGAGATAGGCTATTTAACACGCTGCTATACACTGATACTACTATAGCCAACAGAGCTTTATAGTGTTTATAGTAATTATAGATAGTAAAAAAAGACTATAAATTTGACTTGACTTTTATTCTTACTCTGTAGAATCCCTATATTATTATCTTATTATTTCTTTTCTTAAATAAATAAGATTTTCCTCATAATAAATAAGATTTTCCTCATAATAAATAAGATTTTCCTCATAATAAATAAGATTTTCCCCATAATAAGATTGTATGCATCTAAGATGCATAGAAACAGTCAATATATCTAATTACTGAGAATCTCTTTTGCTGACTAATGTTAATTGGTATTAGTTATAATAAATATTCGCATTAGTTGTAAGGAAGTGATATCATCCATCTTGTTAATTACCTCTAAATTGAATTAACGAAGTAAAGTACCTCATCACTTCCCTCTATGTTCTCTACATGCAATGATAGGAAGCAAAGGAGCCACTCGGAATTAAGCATAATTATTGCATGCTATTCGCCGGATGTGATGACCATATGAATTAATTTATTGTATATATAACAAGCTTTGGTATTCCAAGTAGGTTGTTATGAAATGGCTAAGTACTCTATGTGTAGTTACTTGAATTTATTTAATTATTATACAGTAAGCAATGCATGTTGGGGTTAAATGCAGGTGTACGGGAAAGTATTAAAATGAATATTATTTTTATATTGTTAATTATTCTCCTATATTATTTTAGGTGCGTTCTTACCTCTCGGTGTCTCCACTATAATTTTCACATGGGTATTACCAATGTACAGTCAAAGAAAATTGTAACCGTAATGACTTTCTGACAGTATATTAATTTCACATTTACAAAAAGAAACGTTGCTGTTTGTACTGCTTGTAGATATTTTAAAATTGGTACACGATGACATATTTGCAAGGTTTGAAAATAATAGGAAAATAGAAAACTGTGATTTAAAACTGCTAACATAAGGCAGAAACTATTTTCTTTGATAGTACACCACTGAGAGTATTATGTACTACAGTAACTATTTCTCCACTCATTTATTACATCTATTCTCTAATTAAGATTCATTATATTTTGCCATATGAATTAAAGAACAGTGGGATAAGTTCCTAGTAATCGGACGGCTCCACATCTTCGACGTATGAGAAAAAAGTATTTTATGATAATTATTTATCTTTCATTCATTTAAAATGAATTATTTAATTCATTTAAAAGGACGTATATAGATTTTATGATAAAAAAATAGTTTGATGAAATCATGTTTTTATAGTAAGTTTTAAAGTATTTTAAATTTTTCCAACTCTGTCTATTTTTCCTCTTTCATGCTTCAAGTTTTAACTTATAGGTGCCTTTTGTAATAGATAATATTCCTTGAGGCGAGTTAAAAAAACATATTTTAATAGTTCCGAAATAATATTGCCAGTACACATACAGAATAATAATTACACGGTAAAGCGTATCATAGGCCCACAGAAACTTCACGATATAATTAACTCAAAGGGATAGAATTTGAAAAAATATTAAATTACTATATAATGACACCAAATATTATTCTATACCATGTGTCATTTTAACCGTTTGGGGGTCTTTATGTCCAACACTCGCTACACAGAGAAAAAAGTTTACTCATATCTAATGGGTCATCAATTTATGCTTTGAATCAATTTATTACGTGAGTTGGTTGGACTTTATTCATGTTTTCATGTGTGTTAAAACAACTCTGACATAGCGTGTCATCAAACATTAGTTAATTCAATTCATTTTATAGATTGAATCAACTTACTATGAGAGTTAAAAGTTACTTTTTTGAGAATTTTAACGTATGTTGAAACAATTATGACAGAGTGTATTGTAGTAACTCACAAAGACTGTTAATCCAATGTATCTGGTGTATAAATTAACTTACTATGTGAGTTGGCTCAACTTTTTTTAAGTTTAGGAGTGAGTCAAAATGACTGTTTTGTTTTAACCCACGTCAATTTAACTACTTTTAAGTAGTACCTGTACTCACCACGTAGGTAGGGGCAAAAATAACCCATTCATATGAGTCAAAACAAATCAAATTTGATTTGATTCAACTAATCCTTTCTCTTTGTGTAGTTAGGAGTAGATCTGTATAATTAATTGTGTAGTTAGTAATTTACTAAGACTGCATTGCTTTCCATAGTGTGGAATTTGTGCATCGGTTAAATCATACCTTTTGAACACTATTTCACCTATTTGTCGAAAACACTTTAAATCATATTGTGTAAAACCTTCCGTGTGTTTTAGTAAATTGTCATCTCCTATTGCTAGGGTTGTGACATTATGTTTTAAATCATAGATCTTAAGAACATTATAGACGAAATTAACGAAATGGTATCGAATACTATACACCACCCAAGCAACCATGACACATTGTGCCAACATGGGCAAGAGATGGATAGATGGGCAAGAGATGGCAGACTGAAAAGTAGCCTAGAAATTATATGGGGATAATGTGGTTTTCCATTCTCATGGAATGTTACCTTGGGAGAAGATTGGTTCAATGTTGCAAATCCGTCCCATTGAATTGTCATATTGGCCCAACCTGATTACTATATAGCGTATCAATTTTATATGGCGGAAGCTTTATTAACATATTGAAAAGACCATTTCCTGAAATAAGAAGGATTCAATCAAGCACAATTTATAAAATGTCTTCAAATTAATATTAAATTATTAATCGTTCAGCAAATCTATTTTTTTAATACTAAGTTTAAGTGACTAGACAAAGATGATCACAGGAACGATAAAGAGTTAAAGTTTTAGTTTAAAGGTTTAGAATTTATATTTTTTAAATAACACAATTTTAATATAAAGTATAAGTAAATAAGCTATATGATGTGTAAAATGGTGACGAAGGGGGAGTGGCACTGAGTGATTTTATAGCGTGGTTGCCAGATGCTAGTTTCTATGAAGCTTGACTATTTTTTTAATTAGCTACTGTTAGCTAATTGTGACAAACTTAATACATTTTCAAAATATTTGTATGATAAATTACGAATAGAGGATAATATTCAATCCTAAACTGAATAAGTGAACATATTTGTTTCCGGTATGAGCCTGCTTTGTATTTTCGGTTATACATAGTGAAATTTTAAAATTCAGGTAGTTTGTTAGTGCTTTTCGTTGGAGGAGGTATTAGTATTTTAATTCCCTTAATTAATTAAGGAAATTCTTCAAAATTGCACTCTGCGGCCTATTTAAAGTTATGAAATGGTGAGTTGAAGCTTTTTAAATATACTTATAGTTATTTTATATAGTGTATTTGATATAGTTATTGCCTGCTTCTATAGGTGCAGTACCTAATTAGGTACCGACCTGAATAATATTTTCTTTAGCCTATGACTAAATATATGTACCTAGGGTAATTTTCGAGTTATTAATTTATCTTACGGTGTCACTTTTTCTCGATCTTTATAGAAATGAAGTACTACAGCAACTTGAAGATTAAATGATAATATTTTTTCAAACTTGATCGAAAACGTGAAAACGTCCGATAACTCGGAACTTACCATGAAATATTAATTTAAATTTCTCTTTAAATAAAATAATTTAAATTTGAAATGCGATTCGATTTCTGAAAGTATATAACCACTATCTAGGTATGTGGGCACCTATTATTTAATTTAAAAATAGTTACAGAGATAACCTGTTAGTTACAACAAATTTGGATTCACGCACTTTTGTTCATTTCTGATAACTACAAAATTTGCTTGCAAGTATAGTAAATCTTTAAATATAGGTAATTAATGTGACCGAAATAAATAAAGCTACAGAACTTGAGTATTGATTAAGTAATTAATATTTTCTTTTTCAGGGTAGAGACATCGCCATAATAAAAGCTTCAAATTTTGAGAGGTATAGACGAGGCAGTTACTGCAATAACGGAAGGAGAGATAGGCACAACAGAATGTGAACGAACCCATAGCCAAGGGTAAATTATTAGACCTCTTACTGAATTATTGTATGCTTGTCTTTCTTAGCTATGTAATTCGATTGAGATGATTTCCATAGATAATAAATTTTGTTTTGATCTCAGGTTTATAGTCAGATTTTTATTATAGTCATGTTAGTTGTAATATCATATATAACTATTTTATAATAACTCTTTATACTTATGATATAAAGCTAGATGTATTGTTTAATGTAACTGTTGAATCACCTTTTTAATGGATAGGTTTTTTAAGTTCGTTCTACTCTTCTGTTGTAACGATCTACGAATAAATAAATGAAAAACTAGAAAAGGATTTTTATTTATCTTAATCATTATGATATTCATTTTATTAATAACAATGCTCTATTATTAATCTATTCAAGGCTTCAAAAGTAATTTATTAAACCTTATGATTTATTTATTGTGACCAGATAGGTCCAATGTGGTAGTGTCATATGTCACATGGAAACCACCTAGTACTAAGTTGATTTCAATACAGCTTGCCAGTTCTTTTACGACCTTGGCCCCATCAACCTCGACAACTTCTTGGGTCAAGATGGTTTCAACATTAGTAGCCCATGCTGTCACAACGTTGGTCCGTTTTTGCAAATAACCACACAGTACCAATACGATTTGTCATCAGATTACGGGCTTGAATGGCACCTAGTGCCCACATTGGCCCCATTAACTGTGGTTGCTTGGGTGCACTGCTTAGAACGATTCAATAGTGTTCAATTCTCTCCGTCTGTAATATTTTCAGGATCTATGATTTTATAGCATATTGTCACAACCCTACCTTTTACCTACATTATAATATAAAGTCTCAGGCAGATTGTGAGAATAAGAATATTATATTTTGATATATATATTGATACGAGTAACCTTATCATATAGGAAATTAGAATTAGATAATTAAAACCTAATCTCTAATGTACTTATTCCCATTCCCATCAATTTCCCCGCCCTTATTTCTTTGTAAGACGATTCTAAATCACTAAGATTTTAATTACGATGTTTCTTTATTAAATTTTACGCATTACTTTGCCTCTCACTCTAGTCTAGACAAACTATATACTGAATATTATTGTCTAGTGAATACTGCTTATTATCCAACTGAATTGATTTTCTTCTGCTATAACAATAGCAATATTTTCTCAATAATATTAGTATGCTTTAATTACTATTTTTGCTCTTTGATATAACGTTCTAAAAATAATGTTATAAGAAATATTTAACCAGCATTTATTTTATTTTTAGGGCAATTTATTCATGAATCTTCTTTCAAAAACTATGCGTATTTACAATCTTACGAAATAATTGGTGGTTGGTGGTGTTTTTTACATGTCTACAATATAATGGATATTATTTTATGTTGAAAGAGAGAGCGAAGTTGATATAGCCATTGATAACATTTTATAACTTATGAAATGTGAGATAGCAAATTCTATTTAGTTATAATTTATAAGCTTTAATAGAATTTAATAATTAACAGTTTTGTCATATAGAATATGGACAGGTGAGGTTAATTGAAACTTGTACTGATATTAATTTTGCATGAATATAATTTAAATGAACCATGTCGATATGTGTTCATTGGTTATGAATTTCAACATAAACCCTATTATTTAATAATAATGTATTTCACAATTTATGTATCTAAATTGAATTGTTGTTAAAATAATACCCTTTGCAATATTAAGCATAATTATTATACTTCGCTGAAAAATATTGAAATTATTGTGACTGGTGTTGGAATAGATTTATTAACCTAATTCATAACTTTAAACACATTGTCATATAAAAAATAAATACCCCAGTGTATTCTTTATCCAAAGTAATCCATTGCCCGTCAATACCCCTATTGAGTAACTAAGTCACTCCTATACTTCTAATGCAATTGCCGCACTACATTCTAGACACACCGTTTCTCAAACCGTGACAATTTAGAGAGTATTATTCCGCTCAGTTAGTCCGCAGTGCAATCCAGACCCTTCTATTAAATCTCCAATGTATATAAATGCTTTAATATTCACAGCACCACATAAATTTATCATGGCAAACTGGTGCTGTATTCAGTGAATCTTCTGAGAAAACAGCCCTGCATTTAATAATGCGCCTGCCTGCCTGCCTGCCTGCCCACAGTGCTAGACTCTGCAGCGGAGGGAGTTTAACACTGAATTGCACTGTTTCGAATACCAGTTGAAGCTCTTCGGATGAATTCTTCAGTGAAACTCTATAATCTTATTCGACAAAGGGAATATCTTCGAAATACTGAAATTGTTATATAGTATGATATCATTGAAAGGACAGGTGAAATTGTGGCGCCTATTGTTAGACATGTTACCTAAATTCAATTAATATGGATGACAATGAATGAAGAAATATTAACTAATTACTTGCTGTAAAGTATTCTTATTTCATTAATATTGTGAATAAGATTATCATAGATAATAAAATAGGAGTTTCTAAAATAAGAACAAAATGAATTTAGAAAAATTATTAGAAAAGGTATTACAATTTATTATGTGATTTATTTAAACAATGTATATGTTTTAACAGTAAAATAACACCAATATTGGCTAGATGTTATGTACCTGCTACACTATTACTGTGTATTTGTGTATGTACACTATATTATATTATAGGGACATGTGAAAGAAACTTTTAACCTTTATTATTATTCGTTTGTGAGCTTTTTGATGAACATTGTATATAATATTTATTAATTACTTTTATCACAAAACTATCGATTTTATTTTAGGCAAATATTTTAAATTCTCATGTAAAATGTAACATAAGATGCATTATTTTCAGGTAATTATTACTATATCTAAATACTGAAGCTGGAAAGAAGTTAATATGAAACTTATGTAGGTAAGACATATGTGTAAGTAACTGTATCGAAACATATACATAGATTGTTTTGAATAACTGTATTTCATTTTCCATATAGCTACGTGTACCTATCTCCCAGATTAATAATAACCTCACATCGCAAAGAATATCTCTGCCCTTTCTCGAGATTACCATTTCAATTTATGTGATTGTAAGTAAAGCATTGCAATGGACAGAATAATTTATAGTTAATTGTAATACATTGATATTTTAGGGCTTAGAGATGTAAACTTAATGTATTTGCCTCTGAATAAGTAATCATTCTCACTTCAGTACTGGTTATCATTTTCACTACAGTACTGGTTATCATTCTCACTACGTTACTGGTTATCATTTTCACTACAGTACTGGTTATCATTCTCACTACGTTACTGGTTATCATTCTCACTTCAGTACTGGTTATTATTTTCACTACAGTACTGGTTATCATTCTCACTACAGTACTGGTTATCATTCTCACTACAGTACTGGTTATCATTCTCACTACAGTACTGGTTATCATTTTCACTACAGTACTGGTTATCATTCTCACTACAGTACTGGTTATCATTCTCACTACAGTACTGGTTATCATTCTCACTACAGTACTGGTTATCATTTTCACTACAGTACTGGTTATCATTCTCACTACAGTACTGGTTATCATTCTCACTACAGTACTGGTTATCATTTCCACTACAGTACTGGTTATCATTTTCACTACAGTACTGGTTATCATTCGCACTACATTACTGGTTATCATTTCCACTACAGTACTGGTTATCATTTTCACTACAGTACTAGTTATCATTCTCACTACAGTACTGGTTATCATTTTCACTACAGTACTGGTTATCATTCTCACTACATTACTGGTTATCATTTTCACTGCAGTACTGGTTATCATTTTCACTGCAGTACTGGTTATCATTTTCACTGCAGTACTGGTTATCATTTTCACTACAGTACTGGTTATCATTTTCACTACAGTACTGGTTATCATTTCCACTACAGTACTGGTTATCATTCTCACTACAGTACTGGTTATCATTCTCACTACATTACTGGTTATCATTTTCACTGCAGTACTGGTTATCATTCTCACTACATTGCTGGTTATCATTTCCACTACAGTACTGGTTATCATTTTCACTACAGTACTGGTTATCATTTTCACTACACTGCTGGTTATCATTTTCACTACAGTACTGGTTATCATTTTCACTACAGTACTGGTTATCATTTTCACTACACTGCTGGTTATCATTTTCACTACAGTACTGGTTATTATTTTCACTACAGTACTGGTTATCATTCTCACTACATTACTGGTTATCATTTTCACTGCAGTACTGGTAATCATTCTCACTACATTGCTGGTTATCATTTTCACTACAGTACTGGTTATCATTTTCACTACAGTACTGGTTATCATTCTCACTACATTACTGGTTATCATTTTCACTGCAGTACTGGTTATCATTCTCACTACATTGCTGGTTATCATGTTCACTACAGTACTGGTTATCATTTTCACTACACTGCTGGTTATCATTTTCACTACACTACTGGTTATCATTTTCACTACACTACTGGTTATCATTCTCACTACATTACTGGTTATCATTCTCACTACACTACTGGTTATCATTCTCACTACACTATGGTTATCATTTCCACTACAGTACTGGTTATCATTTTCACTACACTACTGGTTATCATTTCCACTACACTACTGGTTATCATTTTCACTACACTACTGGTTATCATTTCCATTACACTACTGGTTATCATTTCCACTACACTACTGGTTATCATTTTCACTACACTACTGGTTATCATTCTCACTACACTACTGGTTATCATTCTCACTACACTATGGTTATCTATTATATTCATTGGTAAGTCTCAGAAGGTCCTCAGCAGTTATCTCTAAAGTTTGGTTTAATTGATTCCCTCCTGAATTCTCCGTACATAATATTGTGTGGCTCAACTTCTGACTATTTGTCAGTCATTAATGTCTCACTCATTCGAATGGTGTCTATAAACACTCTATAAACTTAGATCCAGTTAATGTGCAGTTAAAGTTGGAAGAAATGGGATACATAGTGTATGAGGTAAGAATGAACAGAAGCGTCATTATTACATTATCACCACTATTTAAATAATGAAAATAAACTTATGGTACCAAATGCGTGTTAATGACTACTGCATTTACGTCTGTTATAATATTTTAAGGTTTTAAATGCTTCATGGAATTTCTTTTTTCCAAAGCAATGGCCTTTTTTTACACCATTGTAGTATTTAGACTCCCTAATTTGTTTTATCTTTAGTACTTAATTGTTAACCTACTGCATGCTAAATAATGACAGATTATGCTTTCTTAACAAATAAATGCATAGGGGTGTATAGAAATGGGAACCCCTTTTATTTTATTTATTCATTTATTTATTTATTTATACGTCATTAGGGATAAGAAAAACAAAAACTAATAAAGCGCAGGCAATGTTTTTGGAAATATTTCGATACAAATTTAGGAAAGTTGTTATCACTCTTAGAATTTTCTTAATGAAAAGTTCACAAAACTTCAAAAACAAAGAATAGTATTACACATCTCTACAGTGATAGTATTACACAGCTCTACAGTGATAGTATTACACATCTTTACAGTGATAGTATTACACATCTCTACAGTGATAGTATTACACATCTCTACAGTGAGAGTATTACACATCTCTGCAGTGATAGTATTACACATCTCTACAGTGATAGTATTACACATCTCTACAGTGATAGTATTACACATCTCTACAGTGAGAGTATTACACATCTCTACAGTGAGAGTATTACACATCTCTACAGTGATAGTATTACACATCTCTACAGTGATAGTATATCACAGCTCTACAGTAATAGTATTACACATCTCTACAGTGAGAGTATTACACATCTCTACAGTGATAGTATTACACATCTCTACAGTGATAGTATTACACATCTCTACAGTGATAGTATTACACATCTCTACAGTGATAGTATATCACATCTCTACAGTGATAGTATTACACATCTCTACAGTGAGAGTATTACACATCTCTACAGTGATAGTATATCACAGCTCTACAGTGATAGTATTACACATCTCTACAGTGATAGTATTACACATCTCTACAGTGATAGTATTACACATCTCTACAGTGATAGTATATCACATCTCTACAGTGATAGTATTACACATCTCTACAGTGAGAGTATTACACATCTCTACAGTGATAGTATATCACAGCTCTACAGTGATAGTATTACACATCTCTACAGTGAGAGTATTACACATCTCTACAGTGATAGTATTACACATCTCTACAGTGATAGTATTACACATCTCTACAGTGATAGTATTACACATCTCTACAGTGATAGTATTACACATCTCTACAGTGAGAGTATTACACATCTCTACAGTGATAGTATTACACATCTCTACAGTGATAGTATATCACATCTCTACAGTGATAGTATTACACATCTCTACAGTGATAGTATTACACATCTCTACAGTGATAGTATTACACATCTCTACAGTGATAGTATTACACATCTCTACAGTGATAGTATTACACATCTCTACAATAATAGTATTACACATCTCTACAGTGATAGTATTACACAGCTCTACAGTGATAGTATTTCACAGCTCTACAGTGATAGTATTATACAGCTCTACAGTGAGAGTATTTCACAGCTCTACAGTGATAGTATTTCACAGCTCTACAGTGATAGTATTTCACAGCATTACAGTGATAGTATTTCACAGCTCTACAGTGATAGTATTTCACAGCTCTACAGTGATACAACAGATTAAGATATAAACGAAAAATTTCTGTACTTTATTTCAGAAATTAATTTATACTCCAAAATGACTAAAAGTGTAGGGAGAACCGGGAGAATTCGGACAGTTTTTGTTGAAAACTCAATAACTCGTGAACCAATTCGAATTCTACTGTGTAATGATTTAAGTGTAAGGCATTTTCTTCAATTTTATTGAGACTGCTTCACAGTTTAAACCTTCATTCGAAAGTTATAAGACAAAATGTAAGAGAGGATCAAGTGTCCGAATGCTCCTTCCTAGAGGGAGACTTCGGACAACCCAGAGAGAAAATAATCGGGGGACATAGAAGATTTTGGGAGATTAAAGGAGTCTTTCTACCATAATCATAAGAATAGAATTAGGGGTGCTTATGTCCAAGTTTTCTACCATGTTCACTCCTATATTTAAAGGGGGAAATCTCCTATACTATCAGATGATTTCACTCATAATCATAGAAAAATACAAAAATTAATATTTCCTAGCAAATACTGCATTTGTACATGTACGTTTGACTTTACATGAATTAGTTGAATGAAACATATTGTTATATACAAATTAAATGGAAAGAAATGAAGTGATGTTGCCGGGTCTCGAACCAGCACCTTGTTGACTTCTGCTTGCGGCGCTAATCACTCGACCATCCTGGACACAGTAGAAATAGGATTGTTAATGAACTTTATGCAATATGATAACTCAAGTTTATCTTTAGGTTATCATCGATAAATATAGTTTCATATTTCATAGATAATTTCTTTTTTTCTTTTATAATCGTTTCTTTTATAATTTTTAGGGGATTAACTATTTTCAGTAATTCCTGGAATATTCCTTCGATATTTGTAGGGGATCAACAAATTTTCAGTAATTCTTGGAATATTCCCTCGATATCGATCAACTAATTTTCACTAATTCCTGGAATATTCCCTCGATATCGTTACTCAGGGAGAATATTATGGTGGGGTCATTGAAGATTATGGTGGGCAGATATTATAAGGGGCTAGATCTTACGTGATTATAGATAATATTCGATAAATATCAACCTTGTGCAAAACATCCTATAAGCATCTATAATCACCGTAATATTTCCCAACCATGATGTATAGTAGATTATATCAACCAAATTCTCCGAAAATTTTCTGATAATGTTCCCTATATGAACTTCTATGAATGAACCATCTTAAGTCCACGAAAATTTTCTGATAATAATCCTATTATGAATTTTAATGGCTGCAACATCTTAAATCTGCGAAGATTCTATGATAATATTACTTAAATGAACTTCTATGACTGAACCATCTTAAATCTTCGAAGATTTTGTGATATTACTTATATGAACTTCTATGACTGAACCATCTTAAATCTCCGAAAATTTTCTGATGGTATTTCTTACATGAACTCCTATGATTGAACTATCTTAAATCTTCGAAGATTTTCTGATGATATTTGTTATATGAACTTTTATGACTGATCAATGGTTCAGTCATAGAAGTTCATATAAGTAATATTATCAGAAAATATTCGAAGATTTTGGTTGATATAATCTACTATACATGATGGTTGAGAAATATTACGGTGATTATAGATGTTTATAGGATTTTTTGCACATGGATGATATTTATCTAATATTATCTATAATCATGTAAGATCTAGCCCCCTATAATGTCTGTCCACCATAATCTTCTATGACCTCACCATAATATTCTCCCTGGGAAGCTGTGAGGATGATTTGGACACCATAAAAATGGTTAAAACATTTTAAATTTGGGTAATTAAACGATAGGATTTAATTCTGATCTACTAATTTAATTGAAATAAACCATGACTTGTTATTCACAGTAATAATTCATCGTATTTGAAATTTAACCATAATTGTAATGATTGAACATTTTCTCCA
Source organism: Caprella mutica (assembly GCA_947561585.1). NCBI lineage: Eukaryota > Metazoa > Arthropoda > Malacostraca > Amphipoda > Caprellidae > Caprella > Caprella mutica. The sequence goes on from CANNZV010000758.1 coordinate 14,781, forward strand.
ACAAAATATAGATATCTCATTAGTAATCACTGTGAAATTATCCTTATATTTAATAGCTATATATCATAAAAGAATGGTATAACTATTTCCGTTTACTTTGGGTATAACTATTTCCTTTTTCTTGGAATTACATTAAAGTTAGAAAATTATATCTTAAATATTTCTTCTAATGTTTAAAGTATAGTCCAAAAAAGTAGATCTTGCTACACCTCCAATTTCCTCAGCTTTTCTGATAGATAAACCTTTTTGAAATTCATCATATGTTTTTCGAATACCTTCTTTATTACGGCCTCTATCAGTTTACTTTTATAATGAAAAGGCATGATTACGATCGTCAGTCTTTAAAATAAAGACACTAATATTAAAAGTTTGAAACTAACGAATGCTATTTCAATTAAAATAATTAATTTCAAGATCTTAATATCATTTTAATAAGAATTACTTTAATAAATTGTAATGGTGGGCTGAATCACCGTCCGAACCAACCTCAACAGAAGTGTGTGATTCATCCCAAATGACACTTCAAAATTAAAAACATCACCATATTTTTTATTTTATTCTCATTAATTTTTAACACACTAATAATAGCATAAGATATCAATATAATTCATACGTTTGAGATTGAGTATCAGTTTCGTATTCATATAGTCCACACACGATCCAGTTGAATCACGAAAAATAGCATCAATATTGAAGAAAACAGTAAATTACACCTCGTGGGTGATACGCTATCTCTACGCATTGGATCTTTCAAATAACTGACGGTTAACACGTCGCACACATTCAGTTAGAATAAAGACTGATCCAACAATTATAAACATGTTTAAATGAGTTGTCCGAACCATCCCTATGTCCGAATGCTCCCGGTTCTCCCCAACACAAAATCTAAATTAAGTTTATAACAGAAAAACGTAACCGATTATTGTAAGTTATTAATTAATGATAATAGAAATAAACAACTAGATTCATTATACTGATATTTTAATATTATTTCATTATTCATAGTCCAGTACATATCTTCAATAATTATTAAAGCATTCCGAAAGAAAACTAATATTAAGTGTTTGTCTATTACATAAAATGGAATGCATTCTATCTATTCAGGCTCAGTCACAGGGGCCTAATTGTTGTCTACTGGTTAGCAGTTTTGCAGTGGATGTTTCTTATCCAAGTTAGTAGTCAGTAGAGATTTAAATTTATTCACAACTTTAGATTTCAAAGAACTTTTTGCAAAGTACATTCAAAACTTCTTCTTTTTTCAGCAGGAGTTTTATTTGACTGCTACCGTCATCACATCGTGTACTGTCTTGTACTGGAGTAATGTACTGTCTTGTACTGAAATAATGTACTGTCTTGTACTGAAGTAATGTACTGTCTTGTACTGAAGTAATGTACTGTCTTGTACTGAAGTGATGTACTGTCTTGTACTGAAGTAATGTACTGTCTTGTACTGAAATAATGTACTGTCTTGTACTGAAGTAATGTACTGTCTTGTACTGAAGTGATGTACTGTCTTGTACTGAAGTAATGTACTGTCTTGTACTGAAATAATGTACTGTCTTGTACTGAAGTAATGTACTGTCTTGTACTGAAGTGATGTACTGTCTTGTACTGAAGTAATGTACTGTCTTGTACTGGAGTAATGTACTGTCTTGTACTGAAGTGATGTACTGTCTTGTACTGAAGTGATGTACTGTCTTGTACTGAAGTAATGTACTGTCTTGTACTGAAGTAATGTACTGTCTTGTACTGGAGTAATGTACTGTCTTGTACTGAAGTGATGTACTGTCTTGTACTGGAGTAATGTACTGTCTTGTACTGAAGTGATGTACTGTCTTGTACTGAAGTAATGTACTGTCTTGTACTGGAGTAATGTACTGTCTTGTACTGAAGTGATGTACTGTCTTGTACTGAAGTGATGTACTGTCTTGTACTGAAGTAATGTACTGTCTTGTACTGAAGTAATGTACTGTCTTGTACTGAACTAATGTACTGTCTTGTACTGAAGTAATGTACTGTAGTACTGGAGTAGTGTACATCAGTACTCAAGTACTGTACTGAAGTAATGTACTGCATGTAGTACTGTACTGTATTACTGAAGTAGTGTACTGTCTTGTACTGGAGTAATGTACTGTGGTACTGGAGTATTGTACTCTAGTGTATTCATTCAAACAGTGTTTATGTGCCTCTAAATTTTACGATTTGCACAATTTTGAGAATGCGCTGCGCGTTTTTAATCCCTTTAACTCCTTAATTCAGAGCGTGCGTTATTACCTTTCATTTTATTTATTATGAAATAGAATACTGATGTATGTATGTGTAGAGGGAAGCGCAAAGACACTCTCCCTTCCTCCAACCCCCCTGCCAGGTACAGTGCAACAAACTAGCGGATACTACAAACGTCCATTTCTGTTGAGTTTCAAAGTAGCTTTAATTTATATATAAATAAATAAAGACTACTTTGAAAACTCGACAGAAATGACAAGAAATATATGACGATTGATTTAAAACTGTCCTTCAAAAAGGCCGTTAGGTAGTTTGTTGTATCGCTAGTTTGTTGTACTGCACACTTCATGATTCTTTAATGATCTGGCAGGGGCGGCACGCCCCCCTATAGACACTGTATATTTAGTATTCGATTTCATAATAAATAAAATGATGGTGTAAAGTGGATAGAGGGGTTTTGAAACACACAGCGCATTTTCGAGATTGTGGAAATCGGCAAATAATATTATACTATTTATATTCTTTTATTCAGGTAACATCACGAAGGAAACTGAAATTAAATTACATGTATATTGTATACTCTAATTTTATTTTGTTTACAAATCTAAACATATTTAAGTATTCAATTAAATTAGAAGGCCTAATTACCTTATTTATTTAAATTTATTAAAATGTTACAACCAATCATCATTTATGAGTAAGAATATCTAGACAACAAAAGCTTGGTAGCTCAATATTCTGCACTCAAAAAATTAGACCTGTTTCCATATTTTTTCAGTCATTTTGCTTGCCTACTGTCTATAATTATTATTAATTTATTATTCATTTACTCACTTTTCTACTATTTGAATCTAATGTTTGCCTGTTTGAATGTTTGAACTTCTCTGCTACGATTTATAGCCCTAATTCCTATAGTCTATTTTCATGAAGAGAATCCTGTAAAAATATTATTATCCATAAGAATTTTTAATTGTATGTCAGTTGTCTTTAATTTACTCCAAAGGCGGAGAACTGCCAGGCGGAAAACTGCCGAAGCGGAAAACCGCCAGGCGGAAAACTGCCAGTCACTTATTGGCAATTTATGTATTTTTTACTTTTGATAAACACATTCTAAGAACATTCTAATTCATAAAAAACATCGTTAGCCATTCTTCAAGTGATTAAGGAGACATTCATTTTTTACAGCTATAACTAAAGTATATAGATTATTGGATTACTTATTATTCAATGGAAAATAGTATTTCAACAAGGCTACTTTATTAAACACACAGTAAACCAAATTAAGTACACACAAAGAAATCATTATTACCATTTTTAACTTATTTGTTAAATCACGTACATTTTAAAAACATGTATATATTTATATATCTATATAGGATTTTATATGTAATGTTTATAAGATTTATCATTTATATTTTGTATATTATAAATTAAGTGAATGTTAAATCACTATTATGTATGTTCAATATTTATTACATTTACAATTTTATTCTCCATAGCATCAACACCTTCATTTTTACAATTTTCATTTATATGTAAAAGTATTATTAATTTATACTCAATCCAATTCGATCGAGTGAAATTGTCAGAGAATTAGGTTGGTAGTATCAGTATGATAATCATAGACATTGATGTTGTGTTGCAAATTCTAAATATTTCACAAAAATCGATCGAATTTGTTTTATAATGAGTACAAGCGAATATTAAGCTTGAAGGCTTGTTCAATTATCAAATTATAAACAAAAATGAAATAATTAGACACTAAACCCGTTATGAAAGGATAATTTAGAGATGAGTTGTGTAAACAAAGAAATTGTACTCTGTCCCTAATATGTACTATCATTTCTTTGTTTCTTCTTCTTTTAGTATTTTCTATGCAAGGATTTATTTTTTAATTTATATTATGTATTTGATTTTACTGTAATATTTATATACTAATATATTTTATGTATTTTTCTAATGAAGAAAAACTATGTTTTTGTTTTGTATACTAAGAAAAAAAGAATGTTCCCTTAACTCCTTTTAACTAAGAGCGAACGTCGTTTTTTAGAAATCAAAATGTTATTACTGACTAAAGTCATTAAATTCAGTAAGAATGAATTCATCAACCATCAGCTTCACAAAGAAGGGACCTCACAGGCACATTCGTCTCTCACATCTCACTCAATGCGAGCAGTAGTTAGTATTTACACTCATTGATAAATATACAAAACAATTATTATTACCCCATTTAGTTTAAATAGTTATTTATCTTAAAATATGCTATTTTTTACATGCATATTTCTAAATTCATTAAAGTTCACTTATAAAATATGTGAATTTATAATACATATATTCTTATTAAATTTTTGTATTTACTTAATTATCTTATCATAGTACACAGAAAATTTAATAGGTCTTACTGTTCACTCTTTCTTGTGCTCCTTTTCTTTCTACAGCTCTAATTATTCCTTTTTAAGCAGTCCATTCAAAATGCCATAGAAAAGTACATCTTTCTTCTGAATGCCTGTCCTGTTATTTCCATTTCTTGTTTTCATCTCGTCATGTACACACTTAAATTTTATCTCTATGGAAATTAAATATTCTCAATGGGTTTATTTTTAATTGTAGAAGTTCCTATATTTTTACTCATGTATGGAATCAACAAAGGAGAATAGAATGAATCACCATATTATATCAGAGATGTTGAAGATGACTATAGGCACTCAAAGCGTTCAAAGGATTTTAAGATGAACTATATTATGAAGGTCAATTATGAAAAAGAATATCCTCTTAATTATTTCTTGAAGAAAAATAAAGAACTGTGTAATTTATTATTTATATAACTACTTATCTATCTAATTTGCTCTTTCCACAACTATTTTATAATATAATTTAGCGAATCATTTTCTAATTTTAACAGTGATGTCACTTTATGATGTTTGTTAACCTATATGAAGCTATATATGATTATATGAATAACCCATTATATTATATCCATTATATATATGTCAGTCTTAATCAATTAGTATAATTCAGAAGCTACCTACATATTGGTCAACATCTTACTGTAATTCACTTTAGGTTGCTTCTAATCCATTTCTAATGTTGGTAAGTAAACCGGAAGAAAATGACTTTCATAGTGTTTTTTCCAGCACTGAGTCAACTTAGTATAGTTCCTGTGATCTAGCAACAGTGTTGTGTAAGTCAAGCTAAGTATAGCAGATAGTATTATGTCACGGATGATAAGAGAGAAGTTCTACTCCTATATTCACATCTTAATTGCAATCACATGACTTAATCCAGAGTTATTCTAATCCGATCACTTGCTCGACTCCCAATAAACAGTCTTGTGTCAACATCAGCAATGTAATAACACTCCTACGTCAACCTAGGCCGATTGGGTGACACTGTTTCCTAAGCTACCTATCGATTATAATCCAGGCTGTGCTGATGTCACACGTGACTAGGTATTTTTTGTGAGGGTAATTTGTCACGGGGAGATGGTTGTGAATTAGCCTGCCGACGGGATTGCTCTGCTAATTTGTCTGCGCAGTTAATTGTCGCCGGGGGACGTCACGGTAACATTGTTAGAGCACGATCAGCTACGTTAGACCAAGAGCAGCAACGATGGAGGGAGAGAGTGAATTACGATAGAGAATGTTAAGATAAAGAGGGTGAGAGGGAGAGAGTGAGTAAAGATAACTATATAGTTTTGTCAGTACTATTATTCTTGTTCAGGAATTATCACATCTTCGTATCATTAAATTTATGTAATATGTTTAAAAATGTCGCTAAAATTGTACTAAAAATTGTACTCCCTATTAGTTACTATAAAGGCAATTGTAGTAACCTCTCCCCACGGAAAGCATTTCAAAGCAATCGTTGCTCTCGATAAGCTCATCCCTACAGTCCTTAGAGTCAATGTCATAGCATTGTAATAACCATCTGCTTTAATTATATATTAAGCAAAGTGATATGAGTGTCATTTGAATTGCCCTTATGGAGACTAGAGACCATGGTTTCCATTAGAGATTTCAGGTCATTTAAACCATATTGACATGAAACACTAACCGATGATATCATTTGAATGCTATACCTAACATACCTTTGCTGGGACAGGTAGAGAGTATGTTCCGGACTAAAATAATCACATACTTTTTTAAACCTACTATGTAATACACAATCATTTCATTTGTCTATCTAATTACAAACCATTGTAAATTAATTTAGGAAATGTAATTCGGACATCAAATATCCAACTGCATGTTACGTCACGCGGAAGTCAGGAACAAGCGGATGTTAATTACGGTAACGGGAGCTTAGCATGAATACTCTCAAAACAAACCATTGCTGCTAAATACTCTCAAAACAAACTATTGCTGCTAAATACTCTCAAAACAAACCATTGCTGCTTAGTACTCTCAAAACAAACCATTGCTGCTAAATACTCTCACAACAAACCATTGCTGCTAAATACTCTCTAAACAAACCTTTGCTGCTAAATACTCTCAAAACAAACCATTGCTGCTTAGTACTCTCAAAACAAACCATTGCTGCTTAATACTCTCAAAACAAACCATTGCTGTCAAATACTCTCAAAACAAACCATCGCTGCTAAATACTCTCAAAACAAACCATTGCTGTCAAATACTCTCAAAACAAACTATTGCTGCTAAATACTCTCAAAACAAACTATTGCTGCTTAATACTCTCAAAACAAACCATTGCTGCTAAATACTCTCTAAACAAACCTTTGCTGCTAAATACTCTCAAAACAAACCATTGCTGCTTAGTACTCTCAAAACAAACCATTGCTGCTTAATACTCTCAAAACAAACCATTGCTGTCAAATACTCTCAAAACAAACCATTGCTGCTAAATACTCTCAAAACAAACCATTGCTGTCAAATACTCTCAAAACAAACCATTGCTGCTAAATACTCTCAAAACAAACCATTGCTGCTAAATACTCTCAAAACAAACCATTGCTGTCAAATACTCTCAAAACAAACCATTGCTGCTAAATACTCTCAAAACAAACCATTGCTGCTAAATACTCTCAAAACAAACCATTGCTGCTTAATACTCTCAAAACAAACCATTGCTGCTAAATACTCTCAAAACAAACCATTGCTGCTAAATACTCTCAAAACAAACCATTGCTGCTTAATACTCTCAAAACAAACCATTGCTGCTAAATACTCTCAAAACAAACCATTGCTGCTAAATACTCTCAAAACAAACCATTACTGCTAAATACTCTCAAAACAAACCATTGCTGCTAAATACTCTCAAAACAAACCATTGCTGCTTAATACTCTCAAAACAAACCATTGCTGCTAAATACTCTCAAAACAAACCATTGCTGCTTAATACTCTCAAAACAAACCATTGCTGCTAAATACTCTCAAAACAAACCATTGCTGCTTAATACTCTCAAAACAAACCATTGCTGCTAAATACTCTCTAAACAAACCTTTGCTGCTAAATACTCTCAAAACAAACCATTGCTGCTTAGTACTCTCAAAACAAACCATTGCTGCTTAATACTCTCAAAGCAAACCATTGCTGCTTAATACTCTCTAAACAAACCTTTGCTGCTAAATACTCTCTAAACAAACCTTTGCTGCTAAATACTCTCAAAACAAACCATTGCTGCTTAGTACTCTCAAAACAAACCATTGCTGCTAAATACTCTCAAAACAAACCATTGCTGTCAAATACTCTCAAAACAAACCATTGCTGCTAAATACTCTCAAAACAAACCATTGCTGTCAAATACTCTCAAAACAAACTATTGCTGCTAAATACTCTCAAAACAAACTATTGCTGCTTAATACTCTCAAAACAAACCATTGCTGCTAAATACTCTCTAAACAAACCTTTGCTGCTAAATACTCTCAAAACAAACCATTGCTGCTAAATACTCTCAAAACAAACCATTGCTGCTTAATACTCTCAAAACAAACCATTGCTGCTTAATACTCTCTAAACAAACCTTTGCTGCTAAATACTCTCTAAACAAACCATTGCTGCTAAATACTCTCAAAACAAACCATTGCTGCTTAGTACTCTCAAAACAAACCATTGCTGCTAAATACTCTCAAAACAAACCATTGCTGTCAAATACTCTCAAAACAAACCATTGCTGCTAAATACTCTCAAAACAAACCATTGCTGTCAAATACTCTCAAAACAAACTATTGCTGCTAAATACTCTCAAAACAAACTATTGCTGCTTAATACTCTCAAAACAAACCATTGCTGCTAAATACTCTCTAAACAAACCTTTGCTGCTAAATACTCTCAAAACAAACCATTGCTGTCAAATACTCTCAAAACAAACCATTACTGCTAAATACTCTCAAAACAAACCATTGCTGCTAAATACTCTCAAAACAAACCATTGCTGCTTAATACTCTCAAAACAAACCATTGCTGCTAAATACTCTCAAAACAAACCATTGCTGCTAAATACTCTCAAAACAAACCATTGCTGCTTAATACTCTCAAAACAAACCATTGCTGCAAAATACTCTCAAAACAAACCATTGCTGTCAAATACTCTCAAAACAAACCATTGCTGCTAAATACTCTCAAAACAAACCATTGCTGTCAAATACTCTCAAAACAAACTATTGCTGCTAAATACTCTCAAAACAAACTATTGCTGCTTAATACTCTCAAAACAAACCATTGCTGCTAAATACTCTCAAAACAAACCATTGCTGCTAAATACTCTCAAAACAAACCATTGCTGTCAAATACTCTCAAAACAAACCATTGCTGCTAAATACTCTCAAAACAAACCATTGCTGCTAAATACTCTCAAAACAAACCATTGCTGCTAAATACTCTCAAAACAAACCATTGCTGCTAAATACTCTCAAAACAAACCATTGCTGCTTAATACTCTCAAAACAAACCATTGCTGCTAAATACTCTCAAAACAAACCATTGCTGCTAAATACTCTCAAAACAAACCATTGCTGCTTAATACTCTCAAAACAAACCATTGCTGCTAAATACTCTCAAAACAAACCATTGCTGCTAAATACTCTCAAAACAAACCATTGCTGCTAAATACTCTCAAAACAAACCATTGCTGCTAAATACTCTCAAAACAAACCATTGCTGCTTAATACTCTCAAAACAAACCATTGCTGCTAAATACTCTCAAAACAAACCATTGCTGCTTAATACTCTCAAAACAAACCATTGCTGCTAAATACTCTCAAAACAAACCATTGCTGTCAAATACTCTCAAAACAAACTATTGCTGCTAAATACTCTCAAAACAAACTATTGCTGCTTAATACTCTCAAAACAAACCATTGCTGCTAAATACTCTCAAAACAAACCATTGCTGCTAAATACTCTCAAAACAAACCATTGCTGTCAAATACTCTCAAAACAAACCATTGCTGCTAAATTCTCTCAAAACAAACCATTGCTGCTAAATACTCTCAAAACAAACCATTGCTGCTTAATACTCTCAAAACAAACCATTGCTGCTAAATACTCTCAAAACAAACCATTGCTGTCAAATACTCTCAAAACAAACCATTGCTGCTAAATACTCTCAAAACAAACCATTGCTGTCAAATACTCTCAAAACAAACTATTGCTGCTAAATACTCTCAAAACAAACCATTGCTGCTTAATTAATACTCTCAAAACAAACCATTGCTGCTTAATACTCTCAAAACAAAACCATTACTGCTAAATACTCTCAAAACAAACCATTGCTGCTAAATACTCTCAAAACAAACCATTGCTGCTTAATACTCTCAAAACAAACCATTGCTGCTAAATACTCTCAAAACAAACCATTGCTGCTTAATACTCTCAAAACAAACCATTGCTGCTAAATACTCTCTAAACAAACCTTTGCTGCTAAATACTCTCAAAACAAACCATTGCTGCTTAGTACTCTCAAAACAAACCATTGCTGCTTAATACTCTCAAAACAAACCATTGCTGCTTAATACTCTCAAAACAAACCATTGCTGCTAAATACTCTCAAAACAAACCATTGCTGCTTAATACTCTCAAAACAAACCATTGCTGCTTAATTAATACTCTCAAAACAAACCATTGCTGCTTAATACTCTCAAAACAAAACCATTGCTGCTAAATACTCTCAAAACAAACCATTGCTGCTTAATACTCTCAAAACAAACCATTGCTGCTTAATACTCTCAAAACAAACCATTGCTGCTTAATACTCTCAAAACAAACCATTGCTGCTTAATACTCTCAAAACAAACCATTGCTGTCAAATACTCTCAAAACAAACCATTGCTGCTTAATACTCTCAAAACAAACCATTGCTGTCAAATACTCTCAAAACAAACCATTGCTGCTTAATACTCTCAAAACAAACCATTGCTGTCAAATACTCTCAAAACAAACCATTGCTGTCAAACCATTGCTGCTTAATACTCTCAAAACAAACCATTGCTGTCAAATACTCTCAAAACAAACCATTGCTGCTTAATACTCTCAAAACAAACCATTGCTGTCAAATACTCTCAAAACAAACCATTGCTGTCAAATACTCTCAAAACAAATCATTGCTGCTTAATACTCTCAAAACAAACCATTGCTGCTAAATACTCTCAAAACAAACCATTGCTGCTAAATACTCTCAAAACAAACCATTGCTGCTTAATACTCTCAAAACAAACCATTGCTGCTAAATACTCTCAAAACAAACCATTGCTGCTTAATACTCTCAAAACAAACCATTGCTGCTAAATACTCTCAAAACAAACCATTGCTGCTTAATACTCTCAAAACAAACCATTGCTGCTAAATACTCTCAAAACAAACCATTGCTGCTAAATACTCTCAAAACAAACCATTGCTGCTTAATACTCTCAAAACAAACCATTGCTGCAAAATACTCTCAAAACAAACCATTGCTGCTAAATACTCTCAAAACAAACCATTGCTGCTAAATACTCTCAAAACAAACCATTGCTGCTAAATACTCTCAAAACAAACCATTGCTGCTTAATACTCTTAAAACAAACCATTGCTGCTAAATACTCTCAAAACAAACCATTGCTGCTAAATACTCTCAAAACAAACCATTGCTGCTAAATACTCTCAAAACAAACCATTGCTGCTAAATACTCTCAAAACAAACCATTGCTGCTAAATAATAAAGCATTTTATTTCATTTGTTTGTATTTTGAGTATCAATTAATTGAAGGGTATTAAAGTGATTAATTTTTAGGATTGAATAAAACTTCATTTCTCTATCAAACACAACTAATTTTCTAACATTGGCAGCAGGAGTTGTATCATTATTGTTTTCGTAATTTCAAAAGTATATTCATCCAATTATTTAATTACATCCAATTCAAGTTTAACAATTCATCTTAGTTATAAAAAGTTCTAAATTATATAAAACATATCAATCAGATTATAACCCAATTATAATTATGACACCAGGTTTTTGCGTACATTATGATATACGAAGTCATTTTTCTCATTTCCCAAAAATGATTCCGACAAGAAATGATTTCACTTTGTGATTATTTGAAGAACATTTTAATATCAATGTTAGACTTGCTGAAAAATCTTCAATTTTCAGAACCAATTTTTGGAGAAGTTAGGACATTTGACTCTGGAATGTCATTTTTTACTTTAGATCTGCAGACTCCAAGTTCAATATTAGCAATCGCAGTGTGTGTTTCCCCAAGAAATTAAACTTCTGCTTCAGTTTCTCTCCGCGAGATGTCGCTGTAGCACAAAAAGTTACGATGAGTCTTCTGCGAAGATGATTGGCTAACTGACATGACATTTCTCATTGAAAAAAAGCGGTACCTCCTTTGTGCCCAGCAGGAAATCTATCACCGGCACAGCAACTATTGCTGTAGATTTCGATAACATTGAGTACATATTTTAGTAAAATAAATTAATTTCACCCATTATTGTCATGATTTTCACATGTGCGACGAAAGACCATATGTGTTTTAAATGTACGATGGGATAAGATTATATTTTCGTGGAACAATTTATAAATCATCTTCTTTTCATCGATTATAATCGTGGAAAACCTACAGTGGGCCATTATATTTTTTTTAGATTGGTATATTTTCATACAATGGCAAGTGACATCAGCAGTGGTCAATATAGTTAGTTAATATTACTAGGTTATTTGATACACATCATTAGTAGTGAAACATAACAATGAGAAAGTAATAACATTATATTTCTGTCTATTCCCATGCAGATTAGTGTATAATTACACTTTGAAACAAACAAATAATTTACAATCATAGTTGTGTTAATATATTTTATCATTGCAATATAATGTAATTTGGTCGAGTCATTTATTGGTAAAGTACAAAAATGGAGAGTATTTTCCTACCTATAGTTTCAATTTTACAATACACGTGTATTATAAATCACGATATAGTATAAGTTTACATCCTTTTTTCACCCTTCAAAATAACTTAAATTAGGAATTATCACCGAATGAAAATTTCACCGCAAGAAATAAGAACCCTTATATTTAGCAATATAAGGGTTAGCCCCCCCCCCCCCTCATCCGTAAATTTTCGGCGAAAGTGTCGTACGGCGAAGTGAAAATTCCGAATGGCGAATTTTCTTTCTTCGTCAATTTTGGACACCAAAGTAAATATATAGTAACCACTCATCATAACAGCTAAAAAAATATCGTGCGCGGACAGAATGCCTACGGACAAGAGGCCTATGCACAAGAGGCCTACGGACAAAATGCCTACAGACAAAATGCCTAACGGACAAAATGCCTAACGGACAAAATGCCTTATGGACAAAATGCCTACCCAAGCAACCATGACACATTGTGCCAACATGGGCACTAGATGGTTAGATGGGCAAGAGATTGCAGACTGAAAAGTAGCCTAGAAATTACATGGGGATAATGTGGTTTTCCATTCTCATGGAATGTTACCTTGGGAGAAGGTTGGTTCAATGTGGCGAATCCATCCCATTGAATTGTCATATTGGCCCAACTTGATTACAATATAGCGTGTCAACATTAAATAGGTGAAAGTGGTTATCATATTGGCAACATCTTGGGCCAAGATGGTTTCAACATAACAGCCCATGTTGTCACCATGTTGGCCCATTTTGCAAATAACCACACAGTACCAATACGATTTGTACACCTAGTGCCAACATGGGCCCCATTAACTTGTGTTGCTTGGGTAACGGTCAAAATGCCTGAAATGCATGGAAATTGTGGACAAAGGTTTAAAATAAGTTAGACTAAGTGGAAATAAAGAGTTTTGTGCCAGAGAGAGTTTATTAAATCACTTTCACATTGAATATGAACATTTGTAACTCAGCATGCTTAGTGTAAACACCCTCTTATTTCATTTCACTGTGTTTGTGATTTATCACTGAAGTGTTTATTCTATTTCCCAAATCGGTCTCAAAAATCAATCATCCTACATCTTGCTATTTTTATTGGATCTATAATCATCTTCTTCTATATCCATTTTTTTAAAATACATCTATAATCATCTTTTTTTGTTTTCATTTTTTAAAAGTTATCTATAATCATCTTATTCTATTTTCATTTTTTATAATATTGTGTAATGTGTATTCTTTTAGTTATCTATAATCATCTTTAAACCAGCCTGATGTTTATAGTTGATTTTGAAATTCTAAAGCAAGTTAAGTGATTACAATGTTTATATAAGTTAATACTAATATGCAATTAACTATACTCTGGTTATAAAAAAAGCTGCCGATATTTGTTTCCACTGGAAAATATACAGTATTCTTTCTTATGTTTTACATAAATTTTTAAAAATATTATTTGACGTTCAATGATGAGGTTCATTAAAATATAATGTATTCTGTTCTCCATTCTAGAGAATAGAGAGTAACCATTTTCTATTCTAGCACAGTGTCTTGGAACAATTAACATTGAATTGGAAAAAACATGACTAGATTATATTATGTACACATTTATTAGGTTCAAACACTCATACAAACCATTTCTTAACCTTTCTTCCCGTTTTTCATCTCCTATTCCACCAGCATTTTATTTTATTTATGGAGTTAATTCTTTTATTTACTTTGCAAAATTCTTTTACGTCATTATTTTACGATTACTATTTTCGATATTCATATATTTTGTACATTAGGTATTTTGTCCGTTAGGAATTTTGTCTGTAGATATTTTGTCTGTAGACATTTTGTCCGTAGGCATTTTGTCCGTAAGCATTTTGTCCGTAGGCATTATGTCCGTAGGCCTTTTGTCCGTAGGCCTTTTGTCCGTAGGCCTTTTGTCCGTAGGCCTTTTGTCCGTAGGCCTTTTGTTCTAGTACCAAAAATATAGGTATAATTATCTAATAATTCTGATTATCATTTCAGAGTCAAAACATTTTAATGAATAAAATCATTAGAAAATATAGTCTTTATACCATAATATTTAATTTATTCATAATGGAAAGTGATTATTTTATCAGAGTGTTGCCGTTCTCATGGAATCATTGCCAAATGTATTCAGAGAGATAGTAGATAAAAGAGATAAAGATAAAAGTTGCCCAGAGTCGTTCCTTATTCTCTGCCAAAATATAAATCGCAAAAAACAAACATGGCTGACAATTACAAATCACGAGATAGCTTTGCGAACAAGAAAATCATTTGGCTGTTTTTCTGATAGCGTCCCAGTGTCCAATGAACCATACTAATGGGCACTGGACCATTTACGGGAGACACACTACTAGGCATGCTTCAGAAAACAGTGTCAGACATCATTATTGTAGGAGTAGCAATTAACTTATTTATAACTTACATTACAAGGGTCATTCGGAACCTAGTACCAATACTTAGATTGAACTAATTAAACTAACTCGTACAACGGACAGTAGGACATGCACCGGAAAAGTTTCCGCTATGCAGAGCAATGGACGCTATGCGCGACTGAGTTTTTACTTCAGTTGGGGATTTAAACTCTGCAAGTTTTCTTTAATAACATTTCAAAAAATGCTAATGAAGGTGAATAATCTCAGATTGTTATTAAATGAAAATCTTAATGAAAATTTTATTATATATATAATAATATATATAACTTACTTATATAAATGTGCGAAATAATAAGGTAGGAATAACTATAACTATTCTATAATATAGTATAGGTGAATCTCCCTTCAATTTCTATTGAACTTTTCTACTCAAAGAAAATCAAAATACTGAAAATCGGATATTCAATACATCGAAATATTGATAGTTATTTTGTAAATTGTAATACCTCTGAATATAATAAATGCTATACAAGATATTTGGTAGATGGATAAATATTTGTTAAACCTTAAAGAGGTTGTATTAGCGAGCTGCATGTTCGGTAGAACGGACAATTTCTGTCCTCTGTCCGTTTAAAGATCGTCCGCTGTAGGAGCTTTACCTCTATATCTAAAAACGACAACGACTTATGATGAAGTCGTTGTAGTTTATGATTTTATTTTCTATGGAATTTAATGTATTTTTTATGGAAGATAATATGGAATCCAGACAAAGCAGTGTAATAATATATATAGAGATACAAACTATTTTCTCTTCCATGTAATTATCACTGTTCTCTCAATTCATGTTTTACTAATTTTGTCCGAGGTGAAGAATTTTCGTGACAGAAATAATTTCCATGCACTCTCTTTTGATGAGATTTTCTTCTAAAATTAGTGCGGGGGAGACCTAATTATTGTGCAACACGTTACCGTGTACTGAGACACGTTACCGTGTACTGAGATACGTTACCGTGTACTGAGATACGTTACCGTGTACTGAGACACGCTACCGTGTACTGAGACACGTTACCGTGTACTGAGACACGTTACCGTGTACTTAGACACGTTACAGTGTACTGAGACACGTTACAGTGTACTGAGACACGTTACCGTGTACTGAGACACGTTACCGTGCTGCGAGACACGTTACCGTGATGCGAGACACGTTACCGTGTACCGAGACACGTTACCGTGTACTGAGACACGTTACCGTGTACTGAGACACGTTACCGTGTACTGAGACACGTTACAGTGTACTGAGACACGTTACCGTGTACTGAGACACGTTACCGTGTACTGAGATACGTTACCGTGTACTGAGATACGTTACCGTGTACTGAGACACGCTACCGTGTACTGAGACACGTTACCGTGTACTGAGACACGTTACAGTGTACTGAGACACGTTACCGTGTACTGAGACACGTTACCGTGCTGCGAGACACGTTACCGTGCTGCGAGACACGTTACCGTGCTGCGAGACACGTTACCGTGTACTGAGACACGTTACCGTGTACTGAGACACGTTACCGTGTACTGAGACACGTTACAGTGTACTGAGACACGTTACCGTGTACTGAGAACCGTTACCGTGTACTGAGATACGTTACCGTGTACTGAGATACGTTACCGTGTACTGAGACACGCTACCGTGTACTGAGACACGTTACCGTGTACTGAGACACGTTACCGTGTACTGAGACACGTTACAGTGTACTGAGACACGTTACCGTGTACTGAGACACGTTACCGTGCTGCGAGACACGTCACCGTGTACTGAGACACGTTACCGTGTACTGAGACACGTTACCGTGTACTGTGACACGTTACAGTGTACTGAAACACGTTAACGTGTACTGAGACACGTTAACGTGTACTGAGACACGTTAACGTGTACTGAGACACGTTAACGTGCAGCGAAACACGTTACCGTGTTCTGAGACACGTTACAGTGTAACGTGTCTTCACCACCACCGTTACACGTTACTCACCACCGTTACACGTTACTCACCACCGTTACACGTTACTCACCACCGTTACACGTTACTCACCACCGTTACACGTTACTCACCACCGTTACACGTTACTCACCACCGTTACACGTTACTCACCACCGTTACACGTTACTCACCATCGTTACTCGTTACTCACCACTGTTACATGTTCTCCTCACCTTTTTCCCATTAATTTCTCACACGAGTTCTACACCTTCAAAGCACATTATTTTGTTATCTTTTCTGTAATTAGATGCTAGAGAATTGCCCCAAGAATATCTGTCACAAGGAATACAATCGCTAGTTTGATGATAGAAAAGTCACTCTATTATTTCAAATTATTATTTACCATGTTTACCATTTTCTTATTTATTCCATGAAAAAATTAAAGAAAGGATTGCCCTAATGAATTATAGAATGTTGTAAATAATGTATACTTCTTGAACTAATGTAGAATGTGAAAAGATGTCGTACCAAACATTCTCGCTATGACGGACACACTTTGCGCGGATGTTGTCCATTGTTTTTGTCCGAGTTTTTGCGTGAGTTCATTCGTATGTTTGTCTGTCTGTAATATCCTGCTACTTCCAATTAATAATGTACTTCAGAGATATCTACAGCCTTTCTCTGATAAACTAACAAATTAGACACTAGGGAATAGACCTGGGAAAGCATAGAGGTTAATCATAAATCAAAAGTAAAAACTAGATTTCGTATTTTATTGCTATTACATTTCATTTTTGTATTCTGTAATGACCAGATAAAGTAATTTAATATATATAACATATCCAATCAAATTCCAAAATCCTGATATTGTGAGAAAGATATCGAAATGCATTAAATATTTATAGGATGTTGAATGTGAGTCGCAGATGATATTAACTAATCACACTATAATTTTCAGTTTCAGAGCACACACTTTACCGGAAGACTTGTCTCCAATGCTCATTCTTGATGTATTGAAATTGAATTAGCTATAAAGTAGCTATACTGAAATTCCCTGCACTCATAAGCCATAAACTTAAAAAAGCTACATACCTTACCATCTTAGACTATAAGAAGCTACATACCTTACCATCTTAGACTATAAGAAGCTACATACCTTACCATCTTAGACTATAAGAAGCTTCATACCTTACCATCTTAGACTATAAGAAGCTACATACCTTACCATTTTAGACTATAAGAAGCTACATACCTTACCATCTTAGACTATAAGAAGCTTCATACCTTACCATCTTAGACTATAAGAAGCTTCATACCTTACCATTTTAGACTATAAGAAGCTACATACCTTACCATCTTAGACTATAAGAAGCTACATACCTTACCATCTTAGACTATAAGAAGCTACATACCTTACCATCTTAGACTATAAGAAGCTTCATACCTTACCATCTTAGACTATAAGAAGCTACATACCTTACCATCTTAGACTATAAGAAGCTACATACCTTACCATCTTAGACTATAAGAAGCTACATACCTTACCATCTTAGACTATAAGAAGCTACATTCCTTACCATCTTAGACTATAAGAAGCTACATACCTTACCATCTTAGACTATAAGAAGCTACATTCCTTACCATCTTAGACTATAAGAAGCTACATACCTTACCATCTTAGACTATAAGAAGCTATATACCTTACCATCTTAGACTATAAGAAGCTACATTCCTTACCATCTTAGACTATAAGAAGCTACATTCCTTACCATCTTAGACTATAAGAAGCTATCATTCCTTACCATCAATTCTTTTTATTGGCCAGAAGAAGTCAAAATTCTGCAGTCGAAGGCACACTCACTAATTTAGGTTATATCTGCAACATGAACTGACACTCTGCTTTTATTATGAGAAATTATTGGAAGATTTACTTTACTAATTAATATTAAATACATTATCTTTCAGCTTCATGATAATTATTAGTTCAATAAAATATCTATTATTATTTCTTTCTTTTTATGTAAATAATATTATTTCATAAATTAAGAAATATGCAGATGATGTAATTTTTCAATTAAATGTTGATGATGATTTTAAAAGTCAATATAGATTACTTCCATCGCCTTAAGATTAATTTAAGACCATGTAAAACAATATAGGTATAGTTTTCTGTAGCATGCAAGGCGGGATTAACTTAAAGCTTCTTCTAATATCAGAAGCTCCCTATTGCAAATTACACTAGCTATAAATAGCCATCATTAATACTTTAATTACTTGCAAGCGCAATAAAGGTGGTAAATGAGCCACAGTGTGGTCAATAGATGGCGCTAATGGTCTAAGAATGCACCCCCATCTAAACTAAAGTTGACCACATAATGCCACTATACAACACTCTATGGCCAAATGACCCTAACCACAATGTCTGTCATTCCCTTCGTTATGACGTCACAAGCAGGCCTGTGAACCATACTAATATTTGATGATGATTATTAACCTAACGGAAAATAAGAATGGTAATTTGTATTACCAGATATTAATTCAACATGAATTACAATCTGATTTCTTAGTTATAATTTAGAGACCTCAATACTCTCTCAATTTACATTCTTATAGACTATTTCAAACTATTTTAGTGTTCATTTTCTACAGTTCATTTGACATTTAACTATGTGAAGGTGAAAGGTCTCTTTAGTTGGCATTATTTCTCCTCGGTAATTAGAACAAATCTCGCCCCTATACACTTCTTGTGAGTTTCAAAAGAACCATTTCATCCTAAGTACATCAGAACAGTCCTCACCAATACAAGGAGTAATCTTTCTAACGATCTTTTAATGGCCTAGCTTCTTACATTAATGCAAAAGTAATAAACAGAAAAGACATTCATCATACATATGATTATGCAAATACTCATAGTTAGGAAATACGTTGAATGTTAAGAATTCCCTTATTTGAGTTATCAATTAATAATTATAATGCAAGTTCCTTTCATATATGATGGTCTTGAAATCTTTTAAAAAAGCTAATTGTACATAAAAGCTGCTGTGTCGATTTCTAAAAACATCAAATTGTGTCCAATCAGCCAAAATAAAGTCCTAACCACTGAGGCCAAACCATCAGGTGTATCTTCTAAGTCATTTCAAATTATCACACAGATGTATTTTCTGTATAGAAGATGAAAATTCATTTCCTAAAATGTATTTCTCAACGGTTCGGACTAACATAGAGAAGAAATTAATTTCTGAACTTAAATTGCATTTCGTAATAAAAATCTTTATTTAGGAGCAATATCTCTCTCGGCTTTTGGACATTTACGTCTTTCTACAAGTTGCACTAATTTTCCTCCATGATTCTATCCAATTTAATTTAGAATCTCTAGATTTTCTCTGTATTTGCTAAATTATATTAATTCTAGTTCAGTATTTGTGTATAGCGAAAGCATTAGTATCAGCAATACACTAAAGTATAGGGTATAGTCCTGGTCTCATAAAATTGATTTAGTCTGACAATAGTTTAGTACCTAAGTGTACTTTCCAATAAATAGTAATATTATATTTCGGATGCCATGGGCGACTCCTCGAGGTATATATTTTGGACCCGATTGTAGGCCTCTTGATTTTCACGCCCCGGTTATCTTCCAATAAAATTCTGTCCCGAGATAAAAGCTTCCGCTTTGTCTCTGAAAATGAACAAAAAAATCCTCGGGATCCTACAGCATCTTGATTTCTGAGCTGTTCCAAAACCGAACTAAATGATCGAAATATTCGAATGCCTTGTCCTGCACCCTCTTAGTATTCCACCGAAAGCTTAATTCGAATATAGAAATATATCTGCCATGTTAGGTATTGACGCAGTTTTACATTTTCCTTCGAATGAGAGGGACTTGGAAGTGTTTATTTTGGGCAGGAATTGCTTCAAGATTCATAACCCAAAACTTCGGTCTATAACTTCAACTCCAAGCCTCATAATTTGATTGAAATTCTGCCTTCTGCTTCTAAAAAACACTGAAAATGGAATATTTCTGTTGGAAGAGATAGAATCGTCGACGGATGAGAGGTATTAAAACCTCCTCGCCTGTGAATAAAAGTCCTGAAATATAGTTTCGAAAGCAATCGACTCGACATGCAATCATAACTGAATGATCTTGGAATAGATTGAACTGGGAGAAAAAATCAGAGCTGGTGAGATATCACAGATGGTGGGAGAGCATCATTGTTTGAATGCGATAATGAAAACACTGATGTATCTCAGGCAACTTTGAAATATCTTAATCACTATTCTTTATTACAAACAAGTTTGAATTAAAAGAATGACATATTAAATTGTTCATTTTTGTCATTAATTATCTTCACATAATCAGTTATAATTATTTTGAATGAATATAACTATATCCAATACTATTATATTTCAACTGGTTATGAATGTTAAGAGTATATATCATGTTACTGAATTGTTCGAAGGGGCAGTACACTTTCTAATATTTTCCAATTTTTTTGCATAAAAATGTAGGTAAATATCAATGATATACGAATGAGAATTCATTCACCTGAAATCCGAATATTTCCTGATATGAAATAGTTTATTCCCGCCGTTGGAAATATACGGCGCCACTGTATCGTCACGTGTTTATTTGAACAGGTCACGAATTCAAGGTTACCAAGCTCCATTTGAACATAGAAAGAAGAAATGTTTTTAAAATAGCAAATTAAATCTGATTTTCAAAGGGATTGTAACAAGAGGTCCATAACAATCTTTTTATTCTCCCTACACTTATAATCATATGTACCCAGTCATAGAGGTAAGAACTCATATGTAACTCACATATCGGTACTAGGACAAAATGCCTAACCGAAAAAATGCTTAACGGACAAAATATACGAATGTGAGTAAACAAAAATAGGATAGTGACGTAAAGAAAGTTCGAAAAAGATTAAAAGAATAAGTTTTATATTTAAATGAAACGGCCAAATAGAAAAATGATTTATAAAGAAGAATGATAAAACTATAAAGGAAAGGCTGAAGTGATAACTGTAATGAAATGGTTATTGGTAAATAAAGAACAGTATACACTATAATGCAATGATATTTCTCATTGAGCATCTAATATTTCTTTTTAATTTATATAAAAACTAAGTAAATAGAATATACCTCGCCTCAGTTACCATTAATAAAGGATACTACCCTATTTTTTTCAACGGAACTTCTAATATTAAGGTAGTTAAACAACACAAATATCGACTATTTTCTTATAACCATGAGTAGTTAGTTAACTGCATTTTATCACTAACTTATATAAACATTGAAATTTCAACTAATAGGAACACCATAAATTTTATTGAACGAAAGAACCCTAGCTTACCTGCTTATCAATTTTTAAAAATAACTATAAACGTCTTTAGATAGATTATGATTATAGCCATCTAACAAAATAAACAATTTAAAAAAAAATCCAAATATTTAATAATAGATAGCTATTATTTTCATAATAGCTATCTAATAAAATTATCATAAAATATAAATTTAAAAAAGATCAAACGCTTCAGTAATAAATAACAAACACAGCGAAATAAGACAGTGTTTACACTAAGCACGCTGAGCTACAAATGTTCATATTCAATTTGGTAGTTATTGTATTAACTCTCACTGAGACAAAACTCTTTGTATCCACTTATTAGAAATTAGAAATCTTTGTCCATTAATACCCAACATGGAAATAAATTTACAATGTATTTTAGGCCGTTAGGCATTTTGTCCGTCAGGCCTTTTGTCCATTAGGCATTTTGTCCGTCAGGCCTTTTGTCCGTTAGGCATTTTGTCCGTTAGGCATTTTGTCCGTTCACGTTCCCCATCAATACCAATCACCCATTATTATGAACATTCGCATGTAGGTATGTACTCATATATATGTAGTTCCCCATCAATAGCACTCATAATTATGAACACACTCATAGAGGTATGTACTCATATGTAACTCCCCATCAATAGCACTCATAATTATGAACACACTCTGTGTATGTACTCATATGTAACTCCCCATCAATAGAACTCATAATTATGAACAGACTCATGTCGGTTTATTCTGAGAGGCGTTCATTGAAGTTAAAAAATTGATGCAGTCAGCACTTTGAAAGTCTTTTGAAAATTCTTCTCCGTCTCTTTTCTTAACAAGTTTTGGTTTGAGAAATGAATGAAATTGGCACCATTGAACGAAATTAGCACTCACGGAGTAAAGTTACGTGAACAGCAGCATATCTTGGCAGTATATCTTAGCAGTATATCCTAGAAGTATATATCCTATTCAATAATCAAAAAATAAAAAATTTCTATGATTCAGCACCTCCAAATAATTTGATCAAAAACCCTACAATAAAATACCAATAACAAAAATTTAGGTGAGTTACTTCATAATCTCTGACTGTTCAAATCTATACTGATTGAAGCTTTATTTCAGTTTATTGCAAATACATAGAATATGAAGCATGCATATACTTTCCTGAGTACTCTATACAGTCTAGCGCAGTAGACACATTTCACTGTTATTTACCAAGTCTCTTGAAGTAAAGTGAGATGAGAATAGAGTCAATATTCTAAAGACAATTTAAAGTGTGTTCTCACTATCTGCAATTCATTGCACGCAGTTGCGATTGCTTGCAAAGACGGTGGAAATAAATAATTAACTATAGATTAATGATTTTAGAATAATAAAAAAATTCGTACTGCATACATTTCTGATATAAAAATTAATTATGGTGAAAGTGAGAGGAATTATTTTCACTTATTAAATATTTTCTTGCATTGTATAATTTATAAAGTTCAAATTAGCCATTAAATCATTGTATCACAAAATTTAATACTCACAGTGACAATATAACTTGATAACTAAATGAACATATTAATCATTTTTGTAGCAATTTAGTATATATTTAAGCTATGTATGCCTTTCTCATCGGAAAATTTTGTAGTTTCCAAAAAAAAAAATGGAAAATGAAATGATAATTTATCATATTTCTTATTATTGCACTCTATAAATATTTTATGAATTTATCAACATTGAGCTTTGATATACTGTTTAAAAATATGTAGTGTTTGCATTTTTCTAATAATATTGGAGAGTATTTATTACCTTCGCAGAATGCGGCGAGGTCATATTTTACCCGTCGTTTATTTATTTATTTATTTATCATCTTATTATTCGCTTAACTGAAAAAGTGTTCAACCAAATTACCTGAAATTTGGTGAAACGATTGGTCCATGTCCAGTGACCTGCTGGTAGAATTTTGGGAGTGACCCGGTCAAAGGTCAAGGTCATGGTCATTTATAACTCAAAAAATATTGAACTATATTGCATGAAACTTGGTGGGACGATTGGTCAATATACAGGAACCATTTTATCAAATTTTGGGAGCGATTGGGTCAAAGGTCAAAGATCAAGGTCAAGGCCACTTGTAACTCAAAAAGTATCCAACCAAATTGTATGAAGTTTGATAATACAATTGGTCAATGTCCAGGAACCATCTGGTAGAATTTTAGGAGCGATCCGATCAAAGGTCAAGATCATTTATAACTCAATAACTCAAAAAGTATTGTACCATATTGCATGAAACTTGGTGGGACGATTGGTTATTATACAGTTAGCAGTTTATTAAATTTTGGGAGAGAACGAGTTAAAGCAGCGGCGAAGGTATGCGCTCTATCGAGTGCACATAATCTAGTTTAGTAATGTAAAACAATAAATACAAAATCATTTCATTTATTTCATTTTACACGTGATCATTGTGTAAATTTTTACTAACTTTACAATAATCACAAATATAGGAGCACAACCTTTCTAATTTCTATTAAATGTTTCAAAGTGAAGGGAATTTGAAATGATAAATAAGTTGCTCTACCATGAAAAAGTTGTGAACTATTCTCTTTTACCCTAACTATAAGTTAAAATAAATTTCTTTTACCCTAACTATAAGTTAAAATTAATTCTTTTACCCTAACTATAAGTTAAAATTAATTCTTTTACCCTAACTATAAGTTAAAATTAATTCTTTTACCCTAACTATAAGTTAAAATTAATTCTTTTACCCTAACTATAAGTTAAAATTAATTCTTTTACCCTAACTATAAGTTAAAATTAATTTCTTTTACCCTAACTATAAGTTAAAATTAATTTCTTTTATCCTAACTATAAGTTAAAATTAATTCTTTTACCCTAACTATAAGTTAAAATTAATTCTTTTACCCTAACTATAAGTTAAAATTAATTTCTTTTATCCTAACTATAAGTTAAAATTAATTCTTTTACCCTAACTATAAGTTAAAATTAATTTCTTTTACCCTAACTATAAGTTAACATTAATTCTTTTACCCTAACTATAAGTTAAAATTAATTTCTTTTATCCTAACTATAAGTTAAAATTAATTCTTTTACCCTAACTATAAGTTAAAATTAATTTCTTTTATCCTAACTATAAGTTAAAATTAATTCTTTTACCCTAACTATAAGTCAAAATTAATTTCTTTTATCCTAACTATAAGTTAAAATTAATTCTTTTACCCTCCCAGCAAACCAAAAGCTGTTTGTCCCACGTCTTAAGACGTCTGATACCCCTCGCTATAGTGGGATTTAAGACGTGGGGCAAGACGTGGGGCGGGGGACATCAGACGTCTTGCAGACGTCTAACCCTCTTCATTTGCACAGGGGTCCCCCTCTGCAAGACGTCTAATCCCACGTCTTGTCCCCCTCTGACAGAGGGGGACATCCACCTGTCCCACGTCTTACCCCACTCCGTTTTCAAGACGTGGGACCCACGTGGGACAGAGTGTGGATGTCCCTCGCTATAGAGGGATTCAAAACGTGGGACCCACGTGGGACAGAGTGCGGATGTCCCTCGCTATAGAGGGAAGAGGGAAATAAGACGTGGGACCCACGTGGGACAGAGTGAGTATTCAAGACGTGGGACAGAGTGGGAATATCCCCCTCTGCAAGACGTGGGACAGAGTGTGGATGTCCCCCTCTGCAAGACGTGGGACAGAGTGCGGATGTCCCCCTCTGCAAGACGTGGGACAGAGTGCGGATGTCCCCCTCTGCAAGACGTGGGACAGAGTGCGGATGTCCCCCTCTGTAAGGGGGACATATCTCCCTTTTGGCTCAAACTACTTCGGTTAATTGGGGTATATAAATATGTATAAGAAATAAAAAAGATCATACTAATCATTATTGCAATTTCTTACCATATTGCATATAGTGTATATGTACATTTGGCTGTATATCATTTATTTTAATATTACATATTGTTATATACAAATTAAATGGGAAGAAATGGAGAAAGAATTGTAGTGGTCATCTCGGGAATCGAACTCAGGACTCTAGTGTGATGTACTATTGAAGCCTGCGTCTCTACCACTCAGCCATCCTGGACATAGTAGAAGTAGTATTGAAATGATCTTTATGCAACTTGATAACTTGCGTGCTTCTTAAAATTATTTTAAATAAATATAATTTAATATTCTACATTTTGGTATCTTTTATTTTTAAATGTAAATGATAAGAATGTGTATAAAGTTATTTATTAATATTTGTATTGATAATGTTAATTAATGTTATTAACTACCTAATTACCTATAACTGTTAATTAATATTACCTATAGTTACCTTCTGGTGATATCACTACCTTATACCTATCTAGTTACATACTAGTTTATTTATAACTACCTAGTAACCTACAAGTGGTAACCACCAATCTGTACCTACTGGTGGTTATCACTACTTACCTATTACGTAGTATTTATCAGTACCTACTTAGTTACCTACATTACTGTGTCTGTTTGTCAATCAATACCTACCTATAGTTATAACCTACTGGTGTTTATCAATGCCTACCTAGTTGTATACATCTGCTTATCAATACCTGATTAGTTACCTTCTTGTGTTTAACATTGCCTACCTAGTGGCCTACAACTGTATATAAATACCAATCTAGGTCCTAGTTACCTACTACTATTCATCAATACCAATCTAGGTCCTAGTTACCTACTAGTATTTATCAATACCTTCCTAGTTACCTACAACTGTTTGTCAATGCCTACCTAGTTATCTACTAGTGTTTATCAATGCTTATCTAGTTACCTATAACTGTTTAACTATACCTACCTAGATACCTACCAGTACCAATACCAGCCTACCTAGTATACCTACTAGGTAGTGTTCATCAATCCGTACCTACTTACCTACTACCTAGTATTATTCATCAATGCCTACTTAGATAGTATATACCTACATCTGTTTATGAATACCTACCTAGTTATGATACGTAAATAAAGCTTGAAATAGATATACCTTTTTGGTATAACTTTTTCCCGCGTAAAACAGACGAGGGACAGAGAGGGACATCCCGCGTGGGACAGACGTGGGACAGAGAGGGATATCCCGCGGGGGACAGAGAGGGACATCCCACGTGGGACAGACGTGGGACAGAGAGGGACATCCCGCGTGGGACAGACGTGGGACAGAGAGGGACATCCCGCGTACTATTTCCCGCGTAAAACAGACGAGGGACAGAGAGGGACATTATGCGTGGGACAGACGTGGGACAGAGAGGGACATCCCACGTGGGACAGAGAGGGACATCCCACGTGGGACAGACGTGGGACAGAGAGGGATATCCCGCGTGGGACAGAGAGGGACATCCACCGTGGGACAGACGTGGGACAGAGAGGGACATCCCGTGTGGGACAGAGAGGGATATCTCATGTGGGACAGACGTGGGACAGAGAGGGACATCCCGCGTGGGACAGAGAGGGACATCCTGCGTGAGACAGAGAGGGACATCCCACGTGGGACAGACGTGGGACAGAGAGGGACATCCCGCGTGGGACAGAGAGGGACATCCCGCGTGGGAAAGACGTGGGATGTGAGTGGGATTTAAGACGTGGGACAGAAGAGGGACATCCCGCTTGTGTAAGACGTGGGACGTGAGTGGGATTTCAGACGTTGGAAAGACGTAGGATTTCAGACGTTGGAAAGACGTGGGATTTCAGACGTTGGAAAGACGTGGGATTTCAGACGTCTGGAGACGTCTGAAATCCCCCGTCCCTCTCTGTCCCTCGCTAGCGAGGGATGTCCCCCTCTGTCCCACGCGGGACAGAGAGGATATGGTTAGCTGGGACCTTATACCTATCTAGTTACTTACTAGAGTTTATTTATAACTACCTAGTAACCTACAAGTGATAACCACCAATCTGTACCTACTGGTGGTTATCACTACTTGCCTATTACGTAGTATTTATCAGTACCTACTTAGTTACCTACATTACTGTTTGTCAATACCTACCTAATTACCTACTGGTGTTTATCAATGCCTACCTAGTTGCCTACATCTGCTTATCAATACCTAATTAGTTACCTTCTTGTGTTTAACATTGCCTACCTAGTGGCCTACAACTGTATATAAAAACCAATATAGGTCCTAGTTAAATACTAGTATTCATCAATACCTACCTAGTTACCAACAACTGTTTGTCAATGGCTACCTAGTTATCTACTAGTGTTTATCAATGCTTATCTAGTTACCTATAACTGTTTGACAATACCTACCTAGATACCTACCAGTACCAATACCTACCTACCTAGTATACCTACTAGGTAGTGTTCATCAATCCGTACCTACTTACCTACTACCTAGTATTATTCATCAATGCCTACCTAGATAGTAGATACCTACATCTGTTTATGAATACCTACCTAGTTATGATACGTAAATAAAGATTGAGATAGATATACCTTTTTGGTATAACTTTTTCCCGCGTAAAACAGACGAGGGACAGAGAGGGATATCCCGCGTGGGACAGACGTGGGACAGAGAGGGATATCCCGCGTGGGACAGAGAGGGACATCCCACGTGGGACAGACGTGGGACAGA
Organism: Caprella mutica; assembly: GCA_947561585.1. NCBI lineage: Eukaryota > Metazoa > Arthropoda > Malacostraca > Amphipoda > Caprellidae > Caprella > Caprella mutica. The sequence goes on from CANNZV010000758.1 coordinate 43,635, forward strand.
GAGGGACATCCTGCGTGGGACAGAGAGGGACATCCCGCGTGGGACAGACGTGGGACAGAGAGGGACATCCCGCGTACTTTTTCCCGCGTAAAACAGACGAGGGACAGAGAGGGACATCCCGCGTGGGACAGACGTGGGACAGAGAGGGACATCCCGCGTGGGACAGAGAGAGACATCCCACGTGGGACAGACGTGGGACAGAGAGGGATATCCCGCGTGGGACAGAGAGGGACATTCCACGTGGGACAGAGAGGGACATCCCGCGTGGGACAGAGAGGGATATCCCACGTGGGACAGACGTGGGACAGAGAGGGACATCCCGCGTGGGACAGAGAGGGACATCCTGCGTGGGACAGAGAGGGACATCCCACGTGGGACAGACGTGGGACAGACGTGGGACAGAGAGGGACATCCCGCGTGGGACAGAGAGGGATATCCCGCGTGGGAAAGACGTGGGATGTGAGTGGGATTTAAGACGTGGGACATCCCGCTTATGTAAGACGTGGGACGTGAGTGGGATTTCAGACGTTGGAAAGACGTGGGAATTCAGACGTCTGCAGACGTCTGAAATCCCCTGTCCCTCTCTGTCCCTCGCTAGCGAGGGATGTCCCCCTCTGTCCCACGCGGGACAGAGAGGATATGGTTAGCTGGGCTAACTATAAGTTAAAATTAATTCTTTTACCCTAACTATAAGGTAAAATTAATTTCTTTTATCCTAACTATAAGTTAAAATTAATTCTTTTACCCTAACTATAAGTTAAAATTAATTTCTTTTATCCTAACTATAAGTTAAAATTAATTCTTTTACCCTAACTATAAGTTAAAATTAATTCTTTTACCCTAACTATTAGTTAAAATTAATTCTTTTACCTTAACTATAAGTTAAAATTAATTCTTTTACCCTAACTATTAGTAAAAATTAATTCTTTTATCCTAACTATAAGTTAAAATTAATTCTTTTACCCTAACTATAAGGTAAAATTAATTTCTTTTATCCTAACTATAAGTTAAAATTAATTCTTTTACCCTAACTATAAGTTAAAATTAATTCTTTTACCCTAACTATAAGTTAAAATTAATTTATTTTACCCTAACTATTAGTTAAAATTAATTTCTTTTATCCTAACTATAAGTTAAAATTAATTCTTTTACCTTAACTATAAGTTAAAATTAATTCTTTTACCCTAACTATTAGTTAAAATTAATTCTTTTATCCTAACTATAAGTTAAAATTAATTCTTTTACCCTAACTATAAGTTAAAATTAATTTCTTTTATCCTAACTATAAGTTAAAATTAATTCTTTTACCCTAACTATAAGTTAAAATTAATTCTTTTACCCTAACTATAAGTTAAAATTAATTCTTTTACCCTAACTATAAGTTAAAATTAATTCCTTTTACCCTAACTATAAGTTAAAATTAATTCTTTTACCCTAACTATTAGTTAAAATTAATTTCTTTTACCCTAACTATTGGCAATGCATATCTATGGTTGATAAGAGTGTCCAGGTGTGTATTAGTGTGCTATCTGCACTATCAGTAAAGGTAATGACTGTGAATACTTCTAAACAGAGTTACTGCCATCTGTTACTGGGTAATGGTTACCTAATTGCTGTTACTGGGTAATAGTTACCTAATTGCTGTTACTGGGTAATAGTTACCTAATTGCTGTTACTGGGTAATAGTTACTTTAAATACTGTTACTGGGTAATAGTTACTTTAAATACTGTTACTGGGTAATAGTTACTTTAAATACTGTTACTGGGCGTCATACCACTTCTCTCTCTCCTCTCTGCGTCATACCACACAGAGAGGAGGAAAAGTGAAATGAGGTCCGTAATCAGCGGGGTTCCCAGGGCTCAGTCCTTGGTCCTCTTTCTTTATTACTTACTTTATTTAGGGTATCCAAGTTAGTTGATGACACAAAGATTGGCATCAGCGCTGCAAATCCAGAGGCCATCTAACAACTCCAACGTGATCTTTTGAAGATAGGAGAATGGTTGGAAAAGTGGCAGATGCTCTTCAATGTGGACTTCATTCTGGTCGTAGAAACGCTCAAGCTGCCTCAAATGGGATCCTCTCATGTACAGAAGGATTTTGAAGTGACGATCCCCAGTCATCTCAAGATCTTTTGAACTTGAGATGATTTGGAGTGCATAGGCTCCAAGTGGGGAGTGATGGAGAAAGATTCACCATGCTCCGTTGTTAACCCAACGTCGAGCGCACAGCTGGCTGTGGACAGGGGCCATCCTTGTATGGACATATTGTGCCTTTTGAAAGTCCCTTTATCCTTGAGACTCCTTAAAACTCCACTTGGAGTCATACCACTTCCCCCCCCCCCAATTTGCGTCATACAAACTCCCTCCACTTTGCGTCATACCACCTCTCTCTCTTTCGTTTGCATCATACCACCTCTCTCCACTTAGTCATACCACCTCTCACCTCTCTCTCTCTTTCCAGTTTGCATCATACCACCTCTCACCTCTCTCTCTCTCTCTCTCTTTCCAGTTTGCGTCCTGCCACCTCTCTCCCCTGAATTACTACTCCAATAAATGTCAGTTTATTATTTAATAAGTTCCCCCTGCAAACAACACATTAGTTTTTATGGCAAACCATTTAATTACTCACAATAATTTCACCCTATAATGGGAAATAGAATGAAATCATCAACATAAATGAGTCTAATTGCTACAGAAAGACTTATTACAAAGTACTTACATCATAGAGATTAATAACTAATGTTATATTTCATCACATATTACGAAATAATGCGCATGTCATTATCTATTAATTAATTGATATTGAGAATTAAATCAATTAATGTACATCAAGTGGTATTAACTGTAAAGAGTACGCTAATAAATGTTGATTATGTTTATAATTATTCCATAAATTTACGTATAAAAAAAATCTAATAAAATGTCTTGTTAATTGTTAATATATACATATTATATTAATATTATATTACTATAATAATATTAACTAATTGTCTAACTATATACCATTTCCTTTCCAATTAGTTAAAAGCTATTCAAAGCTTTTAGCTGTTCAATAGCTTACAAGATACTAGTTATCTAATAACAAGAACAGAAGCTACCGGAACACTTACCTGTGCTTAGGGTAGAATCCTAGTTAGTTATAGGATGCTTCAACATATTCGATCCTTTACATTTTTTAACTCGTTATTTTAATTGGTATTCCATAGGCATAGGGTATGATGACTAGAGCCTAGATTTCTAGTTCTTATGCTATAAACGCTATTTTGACCATAAAAATATAGTTTTATAGCGTTTATAGGATATACGCTATTTTGACTAGAAATTAAAAGATAGAACTAGTAATTATGGTATACACGACTATAAAACCTGTGATCAACCATCCTTTACATGCAAAATATATTAGTAACAGATAATTATATTATTGGTAAATTAAACATGCAAGAGATATTCAAATTAGTATGCCATTTCATTCATATATTTAATAGTAATATTCCATAGAAAACGTAAGAGCATAATTATTGGTAAGTTATACAGAGTTGAAAAAGAAATAAATCACTACTCAATACAGAATATTATTATGTAGTTTTCTTAAAAAAATGGAATGGTACGTGAAAATATATGGTATTCATATATTGCTCTTTGTGATAATTAATAATTATCACAAAGATAATTATATTTATAATTTTGCTCCTTGTGTAAGAAGTTACTTGACCACACTCATTTCTTCACGTGTTAGTTAGTTGATGCTCATCTTGTAAACACCAAACATGCACAAAGTGAAACATCCAGAAACTGTTTTGAAGTTGGAAGAAATAGAAAGAAGCTTTTCAAAATTAAGCGAAAAGAGACTTAGCATGGCAGCTGAAAATGTTATTATACGTTAGTAATTTCTTGTAATGATGTGTAATAATTGTTTCATTAAACAGTAGCATATTTATTATATTAAGAGTTATTGTTACTGTTTTTGCATTTGGTTTGTGCTGTTCTATTTGAGTCTCGTGGTTATATTTTCTTAGTTGGCTGTGACTTTGACAACATAGTTTTTGGCTAATTTTGTTTAGTTTTCTATTGTTAGTCTCTTGTAAATAAAAGCTACGTATAAATTAAGAAACATGGGCTTTATTTACTATTTATTAAACTCATAGTCTTATATGTACGATATTATACGTACCCAACTGCAATTGTAGGACACACTCGGCTACTATAACGACATTTTTTTTACCGATTTTGAAACTCTTTTTTAGAGCTATAAAAACTTTTTTTGGCGCTATTTCGACTACTTTCGTTAGAACTATAAATCCGGGCTATAATGATGACCGTATCCTTGGTCATTATTAGGTATCATGGATACCAATTTATGTATTTTTTTCATATTATTATGATCGAAAATTTGGCATTGTTCGATAACTTGTAACATACCCAAATCTCAGTGGAATAATACCTAACATTTTCTATTGTGTTACATTCAACTCTAAGACTCATTAATGAATATACCTATTAATGAGTCCCTTGAGGATTCTCAGAATTAATGAGGTTCATAATTACAATCGTTTGGAAGATTAAATTCCAACTTTACCTTCAAATCTATTCATTCTATTCAACTAATTATTCATTCTATTCAACTAATTATTCATTCTATTCAACTAATAATTCATTCCATTCTACTAATTATTCAGTTACTTGAAGAGAATAAATGTATTGGCAGTATTTTAATGGTTACAATTAGGGGTAAGTTCTCATTCACCGTTACTGTCGAATTACCGATCAAATAACCATAACGATGGTGATGAATATAAGAAATTCACTTATAGAAATGTAATCTAACATTTAAAACTTAATTACAAATAGCTTGACAAATTTCTACCGATGATGTCATATATGACATTTTTATACATATTCAAAAAGATTTACCGATAACTTTATTGTATTTAATATACTGTAACATTATATCTTTATATTCTTATATTCTAATATTATAACATAATATTTCAACATTAAAATATTATATTGTAAAAATGAATATTAAATTAGTTTGCGAGTTCTTTGGGAGTTTTAATTCAAACTATAATTACCAAGGAAAAATCCTTAGTAAATATATTCAGAAAGATGATTTTGAGATTAAAATATTATAATGATTATTCTAAAAAAATGCCTTGATCCAGTAGTAAGAAAAACAGTCTAATTTCTTTGCAATTGTTAGAAAATTGTTATTGTATTAAACAAAACAGAACAGCACAGAACGAAATAGAACAAAACAGAACAAAACAGAACAAAACAGAACAAAACAGAACAAAACAGAACAAAACAGAACAAAACAGAGCGAAACAGAACGAAACAGAACGAAACAGAACGAAACGGAACAAAACGGAACAAAACGGAACAAAACAGAACAAAACAGAACAAAACAGAACAAAACAGAACAAAACAGAACAAAACAGAACAAATTAGAACGAAACAGAACGAAACAGAACGAAACAGAACGAAACGGAACAAAACGGAACAAAACGGAACAAAACAGAACAAAACAGAACAAAACAGAACAAAACAGAACAAAACAAAACAAAACAGAACAAAACAGAACAAAACAGAACGAAACAGAACAAAACGGAACAAAACAGAACAAAACAGAACAAAACAGAACAAAACGGAACAAAACGGAACAAAACAGAACGAAACAGAACAAAACAGAACGAAACAGAACAAAACAGAGAAAAAACTGAATGAAACGGAAAAAAAACGGAACAAAACAGAACAAAACGGAACAAAACAGAACAAAACGGAACAAAACTGAACGAAACAGAACAAAACGGAACAAAACAGACAAAACAGACAAAACAGAACAAAACAGAACGAAACAGAACAAAAAAGAACAAAAAAACAAAACAGAATGAAACAGAACAAAACAGAACGAAACAGAATAAAACGAAACAAAACGGAACAAAACAGAACAAAACAGACAAAACAGAACGAAACAGAACGAAACAGAACAAAAAAGAACAAAACAGAACGAAACAGAACAAAACAGAACGAAACGGAACAAAATTGAACGAAACAGAACAAAACAGAACGAAACAGAACAAAACTGAACAAAACAGAACAAAACAGAACGAAACAGAACGAAACAGAACAAAAAAGAACAAAACAGAACGAAACAGAACAAAACAGAACGAAACGGAACAAAACAGAACAAAACTGAACAAAACAGAACAAAACAGAAAGCAAATTTACTCTGTGTACAAATTAATTTGGTTATTGACAAAACATAACGTAACCCCAAACTTAAAAAATAACCTAACCATAGAATGTTACCAAATTTCCAATGAAGTATATACCCAACATCTAGTCCATATCAAAACCAATGAATTCATTTCAAGACCACTCAATTAACCATCCAATTAATATATTCTTAAATATTTTTTGGAATTATAGCTTCAACATTTTCTGCTGAGAAGCCCAGGGGCTCTATCCTGAAGCTGTCTGTGGTGAATGGAAGAGAAGGGGGTGACGTCTAATGTGCCCCGGACTGTTGTAATTTGGATTATAAAATGTTTTCATTTTTATTTTAACATTGATTATCTTATTTTTTAACGCTACTTGCAGTTTTAGAGGATAGCGCTTTGGTTATGCTCTTCGCAACTACGAGGTAGGCTCATAGGATCTATTTACTAAAACCTCTTCATTTTCCTCTTCCAAGCGTGAGTACAGTCACCGGTGCTTGTGTCTCTTTTCGTCGTATCCCTTGGTAAATTACTGTATTCACGGAGTAGCTTTTCCAAATCCATGAGCATTGTCACTGACGATGGAAGGTATTTTGTTCATGGAGCCACATTCCATTTTGACTTTTTCTTCCAGTCTCTTGTTTCTTTTTAACGTCAGCGATATGAAATTTGGTTCCGAAGCAGACTTCTTCTTGAAACTCAAAAAATAAGTATGAATGTAAAATATAAAACGTCGCAATAAATAGTATTGTTTATCTTCTAGCTGGTATGAAATATTTAACCATGCTTAATATCGAACAAAAAATAAGATTCAATTTAATTTTTCGACTAGAATTAAGTTTTATATTTAATTTTGGTTAGAAATTTGATCCTAAAAATGTTGTTCTTTTCACAGAAGAAATAGAGGTTAAATATGTTACTATTATTTAGCACGTGTAAGATATACCATAACAATCTTTGGTTCTGTTTCTTTGCTATTAAATATAGGGTGATAATCCTATTGCAAGAGACTGCAAGATTATTTAATCCTTTCTTCCAACACTTCTTGCAGCTCTATCAGTGGAAATCGTGAGCTTATAATAAATATATCTATGTGAGTATATATGTTTTGCAATGAAATAAATATCTGGATCAATTTGTGTAAGTAAAATTTCAAAGCCAAAACTTTTCCAAATAATTTCTCCGAACTCCATTGATTTAACAAAATACTTTATTTTGTGATTTCCATTCTAATTACTTTGCCTAAATAACTCTATAGCCAGAAAATCTCTTTTGAAATTTAAATTGCGTTTCAGTTCAATTAGCGTCGAGCATTTAATGTCGCCACTAACGCTTTCATTTGCATTTATTGCTTTTTTGGTGATTTAAATATTAAAGTCATTTAGCAGCGCCACCTACCATCAAAAGTTTGCACTAATCACTGCCACCTTTGATGTCAGCCAAATATTATTACTCTTTACCAAGCGACTTCATGTGAAAAATCCAATCGGATTTGCATGTTAACTCTCAAATAACTAAATAAATTAGAACTAACGGCTAAATTTGGGGGAGGATTTTTATAGGAATTACACTGGATGGCCATTTAAATTAAACACGAAAATTGAAATTCAGGTAAAATATTCTTGGAAAAGAGTTCAGCTGATAAAATCGTAAAAACTTAACCTTTCACTATTCTTTTTTTTAATCATTTTAGTCACCTAATTATATTCAGCATGAAAACCGGTTATGCAGAACGGTAAACAGTAACTGGAGTGGGATATTGGGTTCTAGGTAAGTTCCACCCTGGTAAATTCAGCAAACAAAACCTCTAACCCGGCAGCTTACCTTTGAAAATAACGTAACCATAGAATGAGCATTAAAAATGACCAGTTAGATTATAATATTAATACATCATTTTAAAACTAAAATCCTACTCCTACGTTTTACAACGCTACTCTACTTTTAAAAATTTCATACTCTAAATGACCACACCGAACTGCTAAACATTCATGCATTCTATTGATGGTCGATGACATGACTCTCTGTAGCGTTGCATAATCAATTCTGTTTATTTCTCCCATGATGTTTGCCTTGAGGTTGAAGTTGTGGCGATGCCCAAACTCTTGAATTTTGTTCGTTAACAGTAACATCCAGGCAGAAGGGAGCTTCATCTGACAAGATAAGTTCTTAAATGACATTAGGGTTCATTTCGTTTGTTTCACGACGATGCAATTGTCTTCTTTTGTCGAAATCTGATGTAGGCAGCTTTTAAAACAATTTTGGATTTTGTAGTTTCAACAAAGTGTTTTCTTAAAATTCTTTTCCAGGCTACAGGAAATAATGAGCATATTACATAATATAATAGAAATAAGGTCTATAATCATTATTCTGCAAACTGCATACAATTCGGGTTAGCAAATATTTTTAATTCGCTTTTAGAGTTTTTTATACTCTGTGTGCAATAATTGTACAGAACATTAATATGACGATGAAGAAAAAGATTGTACTACATCTTTTGTTTTTGATATCAAATTTGAATTTTTTAAACAAACAATGCGTTTGCTACCTTCGTTCAAGATATTTATTGTTTCTCGAAGTATACGTTATAAACGTTTCTATAATAATTTTCTCCAATTTGATTCCTTCACACGAATATTTAATAATGGATTAAATATACCTACCTATCTGAACTTCAAAACAAACGGTGTAATCTTTTCTTCAAACTGAAAATTAGCAAGTCAGAAGTAAGAATGGTATTGTAGAGCTTAAAAATCTTTGAAGGCATTTAAAATTAAAAACATCCAATCAAATTTCATGGGTTTTGCAGCTAGAGGATAAGAAACATTACTCATTGATTATAACAGTAGAAAAATTGCTTGGGGAGGACCTTAAAGAAATTTCCGAGCACAACCGTAGTTAAGACAAATTTTATTGAGCAATTTGTCTAACTGGTGAAGTCAAAGTATTTCCTCAATACCCCTGATTGCTTCAACGTTTTGCTCTGTCTGAACGGCTTTTAGTCTTCCAGTTGCTTTCGAAGTGAATGGTTGTTTGGAAGTTTTTGACACACCGCTTAATAACTTTTTTTTAAGGAGTTTTTTGGTGTGTTGAACCTGATCTTAAATGTTCGTTGAGCAGCAGTAACACTTCGGAGACAAAAAAAATTGCTGTACTGCGAAGATAAGTATTAGTGTCGAATATCCAGCCATGATGCAGTACGGTTTGAAATTACTTTTCTCATCGTGCAATTAATAACACAAAATTGTAACATAGGTACTAAAGTATTTTCAAAAAACTACATTTCACCTTTTTCGATTACTGCATAAAATATTATGATTTATTGAGATTATATTTACTGTTTGCTGTTTTAAAACTCCCCATTTTTTTTAATTTACATAAAATGTTTTTTTCTGGGGTAAGATATACCAGAGTCACGGAGTGAGAAATTTACCGAGATATCCTATATATAGCATACAGAGGTCTCGATTTGTCCTCTTCTCAATTTATATAGTTTTGTTTGCCTCGGTTAATCTACACCATCTCGATTTATCCCCCCTTCGCGTTTGTCCTGTGAAATAACATAAAAAAAAGTAAAATAAAAAAATTCTAAAATGCCCACAAGGAAAATTGAAAAAACAGGTATAAAAGCCCACAAGGAAAATTGCCAACAGGTATAAAAGCCCACAAGGAAAATTGCCACAACTACATAATATTTAAAATACTGAAAAACATAAAGCTGTTTTAAATAAGGACATAAGTTTACAAAGGCACGAATATTCAATTAGTTTTCCATGTCTTGCACCTTTTGTCTCATTTTGAAAGTCTTCATTGCTAAGATTAATTGTGTACTTGTTGAAATTAAATTTTATAGTATATAAATTTTAAAATCCTACGTGATTTTCATTTTCCCATTTCAATTATATTTTGCTCCCCAGGGGCTCTATCTTGAAGCTCTCTGAGGTGAATGGAAGAGAAAGGGGTAGCATCCTTTGGTCCCCCGAACTGTTGTAAATTATATTATGTATTGTCTTCTTTCATATTTACCATATTTATAATATTTTAACGCTACTTGCAGTTTTAGAGGATAGCGCTAGGGTCATGCTCTTCAACTACGAGGTCTTTGATTTTTTTGTTAGGTAGGCTCGTTTACTATCACCTCTTCATTTTCTTCTTCTATTCGTGAGTGCAACCACTGGTGCTTGTGTCCCTTTTCGTCAGATTCCTCGGTAAATGACTGCATTCACGGAGTAGCTTTTCTGCATCCATTAGCTTTATCACTGACGGTGGTACACACAGAGAAAGGATTAGTTGAATCAAATTTGATTTGTTTTGACTCATATGAATGGTTTGATTCTGCCCCTACCTACGTGGTGAGTTGCAGGTACTACTTAAAAGTTGACGTTGGTTAAAACAAACAATTTATGCTTTGAATTAATTTATTACGTGAGTTGGTTGAACTTTATTCATATTTTCATGAGTGTTGAAACAACTATGACGTGGTGTGTTATCAAACATTAGTTAATTCAATTCATTTTATGAATTGAAAACAACTTACTATGAGAGTTAAAGTTACTTTTTTGATAATTTTAACGTATGTTGAAACTACTATGACAGAGTGTATTGTAGTAACTCACAAAGACTGTTAATATAATGTATCTGGTGTATAAATTAACTTACTATGCGAGTTGGCAATACTTTTTTTAAAGTTTAGTAGTGAGTCAAAACGACTATGTTGTTTTAACCCACGTCAATTTAACTACTTTTAAGTAGTACCTGCAACTCACCACGTAGGTAGGGGCAAAATCAAACCATCCATACAAGTCAAAATAAAACAAATTTGATTTGATTCAACTAATCCTTTCTCTGTGTGTATATTTTCGAATATTCTAAACGGGAAGAGGTGATAATTATTAAATATAATTTTACCTACTATTCTGAACCCATTCGGCTCCATAAAACTAAAGCAAAGTTAGTAATTCATATTATTATTGTTTTATTGTGGGCTTTTCTCCTTGTGAGATTTTGTACCTGTGAGCAATTTTCCTTATGCCCATTTTTCACCGTAGTCTTCTTTCCTTGTGGACATATTTCCTGTGGGTTTTTTCCTGTGGCCATTGTTAGTGTGGGCTACCAGGTGGAATATATACAAGGATAGAATTTAACGGTCATCATTTTTTTTGTCTGGTCTGATATTTCCGAAAATGAGTTTGCCGAATCCAAATTTACCGAAAACTGATTCGCCGAACAGTATTATACAATCTTGCAGATTCATGAATTTGCGGAAGATGGATTTTCCGAAATACGGATTAGCTGAAAGTCGAAAATTAAATTGAATTAAATTAAATTAAAAGCAAAATCTGCGGACTTGTTTTTTTATCATGGATTGAATCTTATGAATAAAAAAAAATCTTATATGAATTTGATTTTACTATTACTATATATAATACTGTATTCCGCTAATTTCATAAATGTATTAATATTAATATTTGTTTAGTTGGGCAACAGGTCATTATTTTGGCAGGTAATAATGAATTGGCGATGAGCTTCTAATTCTAATAATTTTAGTGATGCCTTTTCTATTTTCCTAAATTGATGTTTTTCGTCGCTATTTAAAATATTGAGGATGCAGTTGGAAAGCCATTTGGTAAGAAATTTATATTCTAACACTATTGACACTTTAATTTAAGAAAGAGAGAGAGAAAAAAAAATTGCAACGTTTCGGGGATATACTATTCCCATCTTCAGGCTATTTCAAAATTTCTCTGGAAATAAACAATATAGAAAATTACAAAAAACAAACAGTAAGTGTTGAGAAATACAAAGGACTAAAACATACAAAATAGGGACCCTAAAAAGAAACTAAAATTAAAGCAATATATGGTTAGAAAGAACTATGGAACTAGAGTTTTAATTAATTAGTCTATGGACAAATAATGGTGGCAGCAGAGTAAATTAATGATATGTTGAAAATTTAAAATATATAGGCTACTTTAGTTAAAAAATGGATAAAACTATTTATTTATTTTATCACTATATTGATTTGAAAATTCTTATGATTTCCCCCACCTATGAAATCGCCAAAATACTCAACAATATGCTTAGCAAATACATTCCAACTGGTTACATGATACAATCTACAGATGAATTAATGAATATCTTTAAAACAACAACCGCCAAAGGGAAACTTGCTTCACTCGACGTCGAGAACTTATTCACAAATGTCCCTGTAAATGAAACAATAGATATCATCATCAATAAAAGCTACAACCATTCTACCATAAATCCACCAGCCATCCCAAAAGCAACCCTTAGGCAGCTCCTTCAAACTTGTACAACACAGACGCCTTTCAAGCATATTGACGGCACCATCTTTGTGCAGGTGGACGGGGTGTCTATGGGCTCGCCACTCGGACCCATGTTCGCAAATTTTTACATGGCCAACCTAGAAACAAAAATTTTTGAAGAGATATCCTGCCAACTGAAACCCCCTGTATATTGCCGATACTTAGACGACATCTTCATAATCATCGATAATGACAAAACACTGGATACAATTAGACAAGCTTTTGAAAACAATTCGGTACTCAAATTCACCTATGAACTACAACAAGCAAATTCATTAGCCTTCTTAGATGTGAGAATTTCAAATAACAATGACCAAATAAAAACCCAAGTCCATACCAAGCTCACTGACTCCGGTGAATGCATCAATTACATCGGATTGGCCCCGCAGCAATACAAAACAGGAGTTATCAAAACCATGCTTCACAGGGCTTACTTAATATCAAGTGATTGGGAAACTTTTCACATTGAAATCCAACGACTGCAACAACTATTTACCAATAATAATTTCCCCATGAAAATCATTGAAAAAGAAATAGCTGCATTTTTAAACCGCAAAATGCTCCCCATTCCCCCAGAAAATACGCAGCAAGACATCAATCTATATTACCGCAACCAAATGTCCAGTCAATATAAACAAGAGGAAAACAATATGAAAAAAATCTTACAGGAACACCTATCTCCAAAACCAAACTCCAAACTTAAAATATCAATTTACTACAAAAATAGAAAGCTATCTAACCTGCTCATCCAAAATAAAACAATTAAAGATGATAGTGGTTGCCACGTGGTCTATAAGTACGTCTGTGAGGAGTGTCAACCCTCAATGTACTACGTTGGCTATACAACTACAAACAAAGAGCACTTGCACATACGCAGAAAGGCAGCATTGAAAACGACAATAAAGAAACCCATGGCAAAAAGATTATCACCGCAGATGTAATCCCACATATGCAGACCATCTTCAAATCACCACTAAAAATAGAACTACAAATAGCAGAAGCAATTTTCATCAAAAAAGAAAACCCTCCACTCAACAATCAACAAGAAGGAGATACCCGAATTCTCTGCATATTTTAATTCAAATTATAACCATGTACAATTCCTCACCAGGTTCTATCACAAACGCAAAGCTGTAAGCAGCCAGATAACTACAGTCTTCCAGCTGCAGCAAACAACCACAATACTCAGTTTCCGCACAACCCCTATAGTCCGAACAGTTACTTTATACTTCAGTTATTCCTGTGTATTACATATTATATATATATATTTTCCTTTTCGTGAACTAATTATAATTTCATTTCTCCAGTTTCATCAATAATATCATAAGAGTTTTCAAATCAATATAGTGATAAAATAAATAAATAGTTTTATCCATTTTTTAACTAAAGTAGCCTATATATTTTACATTTTCAACATATCATTAATTTACTCTGCTGCCACCATTATTTGTCCATAGACTAATTAATTAAAACTCTAGTTCCATAGTTCTTTCTAACCATATATTGCTTTAATTTTAGTTTCTTTTTAGGGTCCCTATTTTGTATGTTTTAGTCCTTTGTATTTCTCAACACTTACTGTTTGTTTTTTGTAATTTTCTATATTGTTTATTTCCAGAGAAATTTTGAAATAGCCTGAAGATGGGAATAGTATATCCCCGAAACGTTGCAATTTTTTTTTCTCTCTCTCTTTCTTAAATTAAAGTGTCAATAGTGTTAGAATATAAATTTCTTACCAAATGGCTTTCCAACTGCATCCTCAATATTTTAAATAGCGACGAAAAACATCAATTTAGGAAAATAGAAAAGGCATCACTAAAATTATTAGAATTAGAAGCTCATCGCCAATTCAACATTACCTGCCAAAATAATATTAATATGTATATAACATTACTAATAAATGGTTGATGGAAATCAATCTTTTTAATTCAAACAAATATATCCATGCTAGTGATACAATCGTAGAAGACTGACGAATATTTGGTAACTTAACTAAAAGTTATGTTATTCATTACTAACAATTTGAAAAAAACTTGAAATATAATACTGGATAAAATATTTAAAAGAAAAAGAGTAGAGCTATACAAAACACGAATTAGATAATCTAAAATTGTGTCACAGTTATAACTCTTTTCACAGGGTTTATGATAATAAGGATAGATTGAAAGTAACGATGGGGAGTAGAGTAGGGTTTGATGTTAAGGTATGGATGGTAAAAGGTAAGGACACTTATATGGTGGTACGATAAGGATACGTAGTAAGGTAAGATAATGTGAAGATATATAGTAAGGTACCAATTAATTAGTAATAATTTTAAACAACATTGTATATGTTTTTCGGCAAATTCTAATTTCGGCAAATTCGCTTTCTGCAAGATACGGTTTCGACAGACTCGTCTTCGGAGAATTAGGTTTCGACGAATTAGTTTCTGGTAATTTCGTTTACGGCATATCCCTCCGATACCATATATTGTGAGTCGTCGCAGATACGTCCCTTCTGTACTAAGAAAGTATTTAAACTTCTAATTTATGATGACTCAGTTGATTATTTGGGTTTGAAGTGTATAGAGTGAGATAATTATACATATTAGAAAAAGAAGTGCATGGAATTAAAAAAATCAATTATGCTATAGAGTTGAAAATTAACAACAGTATATTTTCAACACACTGCATCAAAATTAATATTATTAATATCGATCCTTATAATTTTAAACATCACAATACAAAATATTTAATAAATAAGATGAACAAACTACAGCAGAAATCATATTTGAAGTTCAATATTGTAATCCACACATCTCTACAGTCGTGCACGGACAATTAGTCACCGAAATGCTTTATTTTGTATTATATTTGTGTTGTGTATATATTTTACATTATGTGTTATTTATATATATTCTGCAATATACAAGTAGAAAACACCATTTGTTGATGGTAGTCAGAAATTTATAGTTCATCAAAAAAGGCTGTTTTTATTTAATCAGAAATTAAATTTTTATTGCAATCTTCTTCTCCTGCTCTTGCTTACCGGCAACAGTATAAAGTAAAACAGAATATTTTTGAATATTACAAAGGCAGGCCTCGCTTTTATTGCACCCAGTCTTATTAAATCTATAATAATAGCGAGGCAAGTCCCGAAGTTATTACAGTACATTAACATAGTGTATATTCACAATAACTACAATAAACATCAATATTATTCCTCAGATTTGGTATATATTATATAGAAGCTCGAAATTGGTTCATAAATTGTTTTTATCATATCAGATTCTTAACAGTGACTACACAAAATACATACATGTAAATAATTTACTACTGAATAAGTGATTGATAATTAAATATGATATCAAATAATTAGGTTGATATTAGTACTCTTTATAGTGTTACGTTTAATTATTTAGACGTAAAAACGTCCGTGTTAACGGACTGTTCATATTTATAAAATTTATTTATTGTAATTATTTCTATTGTAATTATTTTATTCTCTTTCTTACTTATAAGTACACTGTTATTTCAGTTCCATAATTTAAATAATCATTACCAATAAATTAATGCAAAATATCAAAGGAGGTAAACAACATAAAGACAGTCAACCCTTTTACTATATCTAACTTAATAACTGTAATCGATAGATAAACATTATTGATGTGTTCATACGAAATGTTTCGTATAAGTCACTATAATGATACTATATGTTTATATCTGGCTATTTAATGTAATAGTGAAAAATTAATATGAAATATATCCTAAATACACTTTAAATACAAAATAAATCAATTCCTAGTCCCCTCTTCAGTATATGCCAATCTCTTACACATGGCACGTCAAGGTACATTATAACTAAAGCTACTTCCTCATGATGTGAGAGATCAAATGCAGAGGAGTCTTGATTAGTTAATTAGTAGGTAGTCTGTGAACCACTGTGTCAACCTACAGGTAATTAGTAACCACTCTATAACCTACAGGTAATCCATTTTCTAATCAAAATTAGTGGAAGCTGTTTCTATTCTGTACAAGTAAAGTGAACTGAAACAGAGCTTTAGTGAACCACTGGAACTGACAAATATTAACTGGTTCTAGGAAATCTCGGTCTTGGAAAATTCGGTCTCAGTTTATAATGGTGTTATTGAGGAACAATAACAGATAAAGATGAAATTATGATTAAAAGCGGATAGCATCATAAACAGTTGTAGAATGATACGTAACATTAATCATTTTGACATGTTTTGACATTTATTTAACATGAAATTCGAGCGGAAAATTCAGTCTCGGAAATTTGGGTCTTGGAATATTCGGTCTCAGGTATAAATAAAACACATGAATGAGATGTATCGGAG
>CANNZV010000758.1:62709-287691 GCA_947561585.1 Caprella mutica
GTGAGGGAAATAGTGAATAGTGAGGGAAATAGTGAATAGTGAGGGAAATGGAGAGTAGTGATATTTTGGCTGAAATGAAAATGTTTGTTTTCATTCATGTATTATTTAAGTAAATTGTTCATCACGGATTTCATTGAATTAAGAGAGTGACGATATATAAATACAAACCAAAGGAAATTTACATTGAAAGGTTTATATTCATTTCATGCAGATTATATTCCTCTGTTGAAGGTGTATGAATGAGCGGAAATACTGCATTAACAACCGTTATTCTATTCAGAAACGAAAGCTAAAATTGAAATTTAACTGCCAATTTTTGTCCAATTTGTACAAAGTGACACTTTTAAAACAATCTCGTACAGAAAATCTTTTGTCCTGTTCAAAGCCGACTGAAAATGAAGAATTTAATAATATTTCTGGCCGGAAAAGTGTTGATCCAATTTTTGCTAAATCTTAATGCCATTTTCTACACAAAGGGCCAATCTTCAGCAGAATTTTACCGAAAAACATTTCACGTAGACCATTTAAATGATATTAAACAATAGAAATGGTTTTTTGTTAATCCGTAGAGCCTGAGGATCTGCCAGGAGGACTGTAGAGGATTCCTTACGGAGGACAAAGAGGTGTTTTCGAGGAGGTTTTCAGCCACAGGAAGTGTGATTAAAAGAGTTTCCTCCTCATCAAGACTGGGAAAAGTTTTCGAAGGCAAAAAATGGATTTGTTTGGCTATCAAAGAAACTTTTCGGAAGCGGATATTTCATGGTGAAGGGAATAACTTAATGGTGGGCTTGGCGTATTTATTTACCGGCAATGCAACCTAAAGGACATGGCCTGCCTTTGATGTAGGCTTCAACAAGAGTTAATAATTTAATATATATACTATTCAACATGGTATTTCAATGATAAATTGTATTATAGTTAATAATAAATTCAGTAATGAATTTCGCATGAGGTGATAATAAAAACAATAAAGAGTTACAACCAAAACAATATTATTACAACTAAAACAGTAAATAATAACATTTTCAACAATAAAGAGACCTGTACAGTATACATAAAAATGTGAGATATTATTTTTTTCAAATGTTACAGTCAAAGAAAATTGTATCCGTAATAATTTCTTGACAGTTTACTAATATCATTTTTCAAAAAGAAACTACTAGTTGTAATGCTTGTAGGTATTTAAAATTGGTCTGGGTACACGACGAAAAGTGTGTAAAATTCGAAAGGATAGTAAATAAGTATCCTTGTAATGAATATATGTGAGTATTTAGATCTGATAGAACTGTTGTAATCTGTTTGCACTGTGAAAATGATGGACTCATCTTACTATACTGCTGATAAATTGGTACACTTTATTATAAGGGAAATGATGGCTGTAAAGTCATAACTAGCATTATCAATTCTTCATAAATAATTTCAACCATATTCATATATTTGATGTTCATTAGTTCTTTGAAATTAATTCGCCATAGTATCTAGTCCTCTAAAAATTTAACTTCACTAGTTGACGGATTCAATCCGCCTCATTGTTCCTTTAAACTTCTCTCGTACAAGTCGCACTTTTAACTATTTAGAAATTTGCTATTGAACTGTTTTGAGTCCCATCGATTTAAAACTTTATTAGTGAAGACTACAAGGTTTATGAGGTAAATATCTAATTTATACACATTTATATTTCTATTATTAGTATTGTACTATTTTCTGTTAATTAATTTAGTTATTCAACTTTCGCAAAATTTAAGTAAATACCCAACTTAGGACTATATTTCGAACTATTTAAACTACCACGTCAAATTTAACTTTCTTGCGCTTTTCTTATCTAGTCCTTAATTAATATTTCGAATACACTGCTCTCTGATTTAAACATTTATGTTTGATAGATTTAGTTAATAATTTATATTTTGAATACACTTTTTCTCTGTTTTAAATAATTATGTGCTTGATATAATTTAGTTCATTATTTCATCACTAATAGTTTTCATAGACTTTTCTAATTTAATATTTGATTAAGTTTTAAGATTCTGTACTAAGGATTGTATCTTTTTTGCAGGATCAAAATAAAATGAATGAGTTCTAAAAGTAAGACTTAGACTGGGTATCATTCCACGATCCTCAACGCAATTACCCATAAAATCCTCCTCGGATTTAACAATGACTATATTATCCAATGCAGCAGATTACACTAGACATTATAGGAAAATATTTAAATTATGAGTTCAAATATTTTAATAAGGATTTCTACCGGGTCCTACAGGGAAACTGTCAAATATGAATTAGCTGATTGACCAACTTTATGACGACCAAATGTTATATACTATGTCACGTTTTGAAGGTTAGAAAATGCGATTTATGAATTTTTAAAATTTAATTAATTTCCTTTTGTAACTTATGTTGAAAATGACCACCATTTCATTTAAGACAAGATCTCACTCGTCGACTTATATTATTTGGCTTTCTGACGATTTCGGTAGGAGTGATCTTGCACAATGGCTCACAGTTTTTGCATATTTTCTTGATGTTGGCTCCTGATGTTTTGTATGCAGTACCCCCAAAGCCAAAAGTTAACGGGATTCATATCTGAACTGCAACTTGGCCAAACAGCTCTCATTGAAATAAAGCAGCCAACAGCTCTTCAAACCAATACACGCCTAAAATATCTCTTTCGATGAGACCAACCCAAGCCATTAACTTTTCACCTCCTTGTCGTGGCTGTTCTTCGATTTCATGTGGGTGCATCAAAGTCCAACATCTTTCATTTTGTCTTTTAAGAACAGTTCTTCTCACAAACCACTTAGTGTTGGACCATATTACTCTTTGCGAAAAATTACCAGGTTGCTTTTGCCACCACTGGCAGAATTGCAATTGCTTTTCTTTGTGCATTTCTTTAAGGGTCTGAACTTGTGAATTTTGTATGGCTTAAAGTTACCGTAAAATTGAAATCTGTATGAATACCATTAAATTGCATTTTATGACCTTTATAACGTGACATAGTATAAAAATTTGGTCTACATTAAGTGGGTCTATTAGCTTTTTAATATTATAACAGTTTCCAGGAAAGACCCTGTATATATGTATCTTATATAAACTTACCAATTTGACTATAATTTGAGTTAAAGTTAGGAAATTAAATAATATTGTTACATCAATCCATATTAAAATGAAATGGCTTTATTAATATCTAGTAGAGTTGAGATAAGGTTTTAACTATCATATGTAAGTGCGGGAAATATTTATTATTTTGTTCACATATAAAAGATTTCTAACAAAATTGTTATTAACACCATACCGAGTTACCAACACTAGACAATTGTACCCTCTGAGAAATATGTTATTTACCTATGTTCAACCAGGGTATATTCCACCCAAGTAAATCTCACCACGGAAAGTTCCAACTCATGTAAATACGAAATGCACTATTCAGTACCGGCCAGGTTCGATAGTTACAAAATGTATACTTTACTGAATACTACAAACATTTTTTCGAATTAACCTCCTACTTTACAAATATCATTTATAAATTATTCTCTAGAGGAGTTTACCGGAGTTGATTATACCTGTGTGGAATACACCTAGGGTGGAATACACCTAGGGTGGAATATACCAGGGTGGAATATACCGGGGTGGAATATACGGGGGTGGAATATACCGGGGTGGAATACACCTAGGGTGAAATATACCGGGGTGGAATATACCAGGGTGGAATGCACCTAGGGTGGAATATACCGGGGTGGAATATACCAGGGTGGAATATACCGGGTGGAATATACCAGGGTGGAATATACGGGGGTGGAATATACCGGGGTGGAATACACCTAGGGTGAAATATACCGGGGTGGAATGCACCTAGGGTGGAATATACCGGGGTGGAATATACCAGGGTGGAATATACCAGGGTGGAATATACCAGGGTGGAATACACCTAGGGTAGAATATACCGGGATGGAATATACTGGGGTGGAATACACCTAGGTTGGAATATACCGGGGTGGAATATACCGGGGTGGAATATACCAGGGTGGAATACACCTAGGGTGGAATATACTGGGGTGAATATACCGGGGTGGAATTTACCGGTGTGGAATTTACCGAAAGTGGAATATACCAGGGTCGAATATACCGGGGTGGAATATACCGGGGTGGAATATACCAGGGTGGAATTTAACGAAGGTGGAATATACCTAGAGTGAAATATACTTGGGGTGTAATATATCGGGGTGGAATTTACCTGGGTGTAATATACCGGGGTGGGATATACCTGGGTGTGATATACCGGGGTGGAGTTTAACGAAGGTGGAATATACCTAGGGTGGAATATACTTGGGGTGGAATATACTTGGGGTGGAATATATTTGGGGTGGAATATATTTGGGGTGGAATATACTTATAGGTTGGAATATACTGGGGTGGAATATACCGAAGGTGGGATATACCTAGGGTGGAACATACACGCGTACCAACAATTGGGCCCAGGATAACTGGGCCTCACGACAATTTGGCCCCGAACAATTGGGCCCAAAGACAATTATGCACAGAAACAATAAGGGCAGTAGATACAATAAAGAGGTGTTACTTAGTTATTATTAGGGTGGTGCAATGTAATCTTTGAAACAGGCTTCATATTCTCTGGAAAAACATTCTCTACATTTTTTCATTTACACTCCGAAATATGCTTTATATTCTGTAAAGATATGCTTTAAATTCTTTCTATTCTCTATTCATTAAAGTTCTTTAATTAAATTGATAAACCTGATAAGGGATAAATTAGCAAGCCCTTAAATAACATTTAGAAGCTAATTAATCCCATGTTTCGGTGTACTGGAAAACTGTGAAGAGTATAAAATTTGAACCTTGTCATATGGATGCATTGTGTAGTGTACATCGTCTGACAAAGTTCAGTCACAGTAATATTTAGTTAATAAAATGGGTATATTTTAAATGTTATTCGTTACATTGAACCAAGAAAATTGAATAGTTGAAGGGATAAAATGAGACCAGGAGAATACATTTTGTAATATTAATTTATAAGACTTATCAATATTGAAAACTGAACAGGTTTTGACAAATGCAAAATAACCTTAATTCGACTTGTATTTTCCAATAATTTCGGTATGTCTTGGTGGGCAACGGTTTTCCAAAATATCTACATTCTTATTTTCTATTGGCTAGATCCTAACTCATTCACTACAAAGGAGTTCGCTATAAAGTATTTCTACTATATTTAGGAAATTTCTGCTTAGATGGCCTATCTCTGAACGGAAAAATATAATAGTTTCATAAAAAAATTGAATTTTTTCATGAAAAGAAAATGTTCTAATAAAATGACTATATTTTTAATAACGAGAATATTTTTCTTAACGAGAATATTTTTTCCATAATGAATGATATTTTTTTCTTATTAGGAATATTCTATATTTTAAATAACTCGGGCCCAATTGTCCGGGGCCCAATTGTCGTGTGGCCTTAATGTCCGGGACCCAATTGTTTTGAGCCCAATTTTCGAGACCCAATTGTCGGCGGGCCTTATCATCGGGGCCCAATTGTCGGTGCACTAATATACAGAAGGTGGAATACAGGTTCGTTGTAACGATCAGCGTTCGTTGTAACAATCAGTGTTCGTTGTAATGCTACAATCATTATTTAGTTTAGTTGGGGATTTAAACTTTGTAAGTTTTCTTTAACAGAATTTCATAGAAATGCTAATGAAGGTAAATAATTTCAGATTATTACATATTAAAATTAAAAAAATTATGAAAATCTTTCAATATTTTATATTTTCTATAACATTCTAACCAAAGAAAATTTATAGGGAAAGAGTATCTAGATCAAAATACTCAACAAAACTGAAAACAATACATAAAAGTGTGGATTATATTTTGTAAATTGTAATACCTCTGAATATAATAAAAGTTTGACTAGATACTTGGTAGATGAATAAAAATATGTTAAACAAAATAATTTAAAGAAGTCGTTGCAGCGATCTGCAGACCGTCAGAACGAACAATTTTTGTCCTTTGTAGGGGACTGTACGTTTAAAGATCGACCGTTGTAAGATCTTTACCTGAATACCTAGGGTGGAATATTCCGGGAGAATATACCTATAACCACACTATAGTGAGTTAATTTGACACACTATAACAGACTGATGGTTCACATTCATTTGGTTTATGCAAAGTAGATACTGAAATTGGCAATAAATTCGATAGTATTTGTCAGCTAAACCAAGATAATCTAAATTGAAAAAATAGTGAGTAAAGAGAGTAGTGAGTGAAGGGAGTAGTGAGTGAAGGGAGTAGTGAGTGAAGGGAGTAGTGAGTGAAGGGAGTAGTGAGTGAAGGGAGTAGTGAGTGAAGGGAGTAGAGAGTGAAGGGAGTAAAGAGTGAAGGGAGTAGAGAGTGAAGGGAGTAGAGAGTGAAGGGAGTAGTGAGTGAAGGGAGTAGTGAGTGAAGAGAGTAGAGAGTGCTACTCACCCATACTCACCATTATTACCTTTTTCTCAATATCTCATCACAGGGGTAATCACCCTTTAAATAACCCCCCCCCCTTACACCATCACACTATAGTGTACCATAAGGTACACCATAAACATTTTAGTGTACCTCACAGTGCCCTATGAAAAGAATATGCTGCCATTGGGGTACATCTTTGCATCTAGTCACTAACATTTTTTCAATTAATGGTAATACTGGATGAAAATAATTAAAACTAATTAATTAATCTATTAATTGAATAAATAATTTATTGTGATTTCTCTATTTACTAACTATATATTTATATGTTGTATGTTGCCTGTATGTTGCCTGTGTGTTTCCTGTGTGTTTCCTGTATGCTGCATGTGTGTTGTCTGTGTGTTGCATGTGTGTTGCATGTGTGTTGTCTGTGTGTTGCATGTGTGTTGCCTGTGTGTTGCATGTGTGTTGTCTATGTGTTGCATGTGTGTTGCCTGTGTGTTGCATGTGTGTTGTCTGTGTGTTGCATGTGTGTTGTCTGTGTGTTGCATGTGTGTTGTCTGTGTGTTGCATGTGTGTTGCCTGTGTGTTGCATTGTGTTGTCTGTGTGTTGCATGTGTGTTGTCTGTGTGTTGTCTGTGTGTTGTCTGTGTGTTGCCTGTGTGTTGCATGTGAGTTGTCTGTGTGTTGCATGTGTGTGTCTGTGTGTTGCATGTGTGTTGTCTGTGTGTTGTGTGTAGAATTTACTCACCTATGTGTGTCATTTGTAGTCATTTACCTGTGTAGTCGTAATTACGTATCCATGGAAACCAAACGCTAACATTTCCGTAGTTCAGGGAAACAATGTGGACAAATATGTCCATATTGCCCATACATGCATGACATCTATACTTTTAATATTCATCATTCTAATAGATTATAATTATTTACTGGTTACTGTGATTATATTAATTATTTTAAACTATGATCATATTAATTGTTTTTCAAAGATCAATGCTATTCCCTAATACCATTCACTCCATTTGGTGAAACGATTGGTCAATGACCTTCTGGTAGAATTTTGGGAGCGACCCAGTCAAAGGTCAAGGTCAACTCAAAAAGTATTGAACCATGGTGCATGAAAGTTGGTGGGACAATTGGTCAATATACAGGAACCATTTTGTTAGATTTTGGGAGCGATCGGGTTAAAGGTCAAAGATGAAGGTCAAGGACATCTATAACTCAACAACTCAAAACGTATTCAACCAAATTGTCTGAAATTTGATGGGACGATTTGATAATGTCCATGAACCATCTGGTAGAATTTTGGGAGTGATCCGGTCAAGGTCAAGGTCATTTATATTTCAATAACTCAAAAAGTATTGAACCATATTGCATGAAACTTGGTGGGACGATTGGTTATTATCCAGTTAGCAATTTATTAGATTTTGGTAGAGAACAGGTAAAAGTGGCGGCGAAGGTATGCGCTCTACCGAGTGCTCTAGTTAACAATATTTTATTCCCATTTAAATATTCACCAACCAATAACAAACAACTCACCAACCAATAATAAAACAACTCACCAATTAATAACAAACAACTCACCAATTAATAACAAACAACTCACCAATTAATAACAAACTATTCACCAATTAATAACAAACAACTCACCAATTAATAACAAACTATTCACCAATTAATAACAAACAACTCACCAATTAATAACAAACAACTCACCAATTAATAACAAACTATTCACTAATTAATAACAAACTATTCACCAATTAATAACAAACTATTCACCAATTAATAACAAACAACTCACCAATTAATAACAAACAACTCACCAATTAATAACAAACTATTCACCAATTAATAACAAACAACTCACCAATTAATAACAAACAACTCACCAATTAATAACAAACTATTCACCAATTAATAACAAACTATTCACCAATTAATAACAAACTATTCACCAATTAATAACTAACAACTCACCAATTAATAACAAACAACTCACCAATTAATAACAAACAACTCACCAATTAATAACAAACTATTCACCAATTAATAACAAACTATTCACCAATTAATAACAAACTATTCACCAATTAATAACAAACTATTCACCAATTAATAACAAACTATTCACCAATTAATAACAAACTATTCATCAATTAATAACAAACTATTCACCAATTAATAACAAACAACTCACCAATTAATAACAAACTATTCACCAATTAATAACAAACAACTCACCAATTAATAACAAACTATTCACCAATTAATAACAAACAACTCACCAATTAATAACAAACAACTCACCAATTAATAACAAACTATTCACCAATTAATAACAAACAACTCACCAATTAATAACAAACAACTCACCAATTAATAACAAACTATTCACCAATTAATAACAAACTATTCACCAATTAATAACAAACTATTCACCAATTAATAACAAACTATTCACCAATTAATAACAAACTATTCATCAATTAATAACAAACTATTCACCAATTAATAACAAACAACTCACCAATTAATAACAAACTATTCACCAATTAATAACAAACAACTCACCAATTAATAACAAACAACTCACCAATTAATAACAAACTATTCACCAATTAATATCACCAGTTCTCCATTCTCTCTGACAGGAAGTTAATTGTTACTCTCTTTTTGCTGTCTGTTGACGGGACATCAATCGCTGGAAAAGTAGACCTTATTGACAGCCTAAACACTGACAGGAAGACCTTACAGTAATTTAAATTAGGGGGGGGGGGGGTACAAGGTAAATATTTATTTAATCATATTATAATTCTACGTGCTCCTTCCTCAGTGAGTTAGTGCGACCGTTACGCTTTCAGAGAACATATCGCTTGTTTGCAGGAACAACGTCATAAACACAAAAACATGTATTTTAGAGTTATCTATATAGACATATAAATCATAAAATGTTGATCATTTTGGTAAAAAAAATCATCATTGTAGCTCAGAAATATACCGCTAAAATATACATTACAAGTACTAAAATAGCTTTTTTGAAGTTATGACACTGTTCTCGCAAACAAGCGAGATATAAACAAATATAGCAACTACTGCACACCTGACTTTATATTTAATTGGCATACGGTTTAATTCCATGACCAAACTAATTTATATCCGGACGACAGAAATCCAGATGACAGAATATCCAGATGACAGAATATATGGATGACAGAATATCTGGATGACAGAATATCTGGATGACAGAATATCTGGATGACAGAATATCTGGATGACAGAATATCTGGATGACAGAATATCCAGATGACAGAATATCCAGATGACAGAATATCCAGATGACAGAATATCCAGATGACAGAATATCCAGATGACAGAATATCCGGATGACAGAAAAAAATATTCTTAATAGCAAAATATTAAAAAAACTAAACCGGAAAAAATCTAGCATAGATAAAAACGAAGAAAAGGGAGAAATCCGGAAAAAATCGGAATAACAAAAAATTAAAAAAAAATATTGATTTACTCAGAATTTTTCTGCTATTCAGATTTTTTGGATTTGTTCTGTTCCGTATTTTTGTTCCAGATTCTTTTGTTATTCGGATTTGTTTTTTTCCATATTTGTTTTAATTCGGATTTGTTATTTTTCTGTTATTCAACACTGAGTGTATTGCGCTATCCATTTTTCTTTTCGATTGAATATATTTCTCATCCTGGGCAATTTCCACGGGTGCTGCTAGCTTGTGTATGTTAGCCCATTAGATAATGTGGTGCGGCATTGCACCAAGTAATCTAATATTTATTGATACTAGTACTACTAAAGCGGTATTATAGGTATTATAAAATACCTTTTATGTAACCGTAACAGTACCTCGAAAAGTGAATGGTGACATAGTTAATGAACCAATCTTACTTTAATTAGAAACAACATATTAACTATATATTAACATCTATTTTCCGAATACTGTGCTTGTCAGACTACTGTGACATTTCCTATTACACAAAATAAATGTATCTTAGAAAAATTTCAAATATTTGTTTAGAAAAGATAATATAAAAATATATTGACACTATATAAAAATTATAATAGTTACCGCTGACAGATCAAAATAAATTTTCTTTGATAACAATAAAATATTTTAGGTATAACTAAATCATTCTACTACAAATTTAAAATATTAATTTTCATATTAGTCTGAAGAAACTATTCTATTTACCATAATATCTTTTCCTCATTCAAGACACTATAGATTAATATCTTTAATGAAAAGAGTGACGCGAAGTATATCAGAAGGGCGTGGTCCATATTCTAATTAAATTTAATGAACGTTACGTGGTAATTAATAGACTCGAGTACCTGGCTATCACATGCATGATTTATTATTTGCTGGAAAACTTACCTACAAAAATTACACTAGTAATTGCCCGAAGTTGAGTGTTACTATTATAGTCAATTATTGGATTTACTTTACTCACTTAGTTATGTGGGTAAATTATTTATAAGAATAAGTTAATACAAACCACAACGAAAAAAAAAAAAACTTTAAGTGTAATAAAGTTACCTAATTTTTATATTGCATTAGATCGCAATCTTTTCCTAATTAAAATTGCATTAATTTACGTTTAGTAGTTTCAATTGAATATTTATAAGCTCTTTATAATTTGACTAATTGGTCTCCTTCTGGGAAATCTTATTAAATTTATGTAGTGAAGCATTTAGTCTCCTACGCTTAATGAACAAGCGAGTTCTTTCAATTTAACTATTTTGGGTTAATAACTTATTATTTTTCCTTTTCTTTATTTTAAATTTTATTTGTATTAACTGTTTAGGTGACTTTATTAATTTCGGTATCCAAAATACTTCTTATTTCTATATATTTCTTTAAAATTAGTCTTAATTAGGTTATTGATAATGAATATTCTATTATTCGAAAGCTCTAAAAATAAAGGATGTACAACTTTTTCGTCGTTTCTCTTGTGCTTCACTACATAAATTTAATAAGCTCTTTATATAATATTTATTTAGTTAAGAGATGACTTGATATGTGATGTAGAATGTAGATGACCTCCTTTGATTTTAAATTTCAAAGTTTGTGGGCTGTCTTTTTATCCAATATCTTCCTGATTCACACCTAGGGAGAATCTTTACTATCGCAGTATGAAAAGTTTGAATTTGTTAAATGCTGTAGAAAAAATTCTCCGCAGAAGAATCTTCAAATGAGGTTCTAAATGGGTAAACAATTTTTTAGAGTATCTTTCTCCCAGGGCCTGTAGCCTGACATCTGTATGTCAAGCGCTCTTGACAGATCTGTTATATCGATCGACCGATCGTGCTGCGCCATCTAAGAATCCATCTTCAGCGCATCCAATGATCGATCAATGCGCGTTCGAAGGATATTGAAGGATTTAGCCTTAAAAATGATAATATACGGTTAGGTTAGCGGTCCGGTTGGGAGGTTTGGGGTCTGATGGCTTCGATAGTGACAAAATGTATATATAGTCAAATGGGGCAAGAGATGAAACCTCTATTTGTGGAGTAAAAAGTGAATCTACCATAACTCACACAAATTACAATCAATTTAAACATTCTATGTCTCATTTATTTGTATATGTGAATGAAAAAAATCTACCAATAAATAAGAATTTGACATAGCTTAATGTATAGGTATACCAAAACAAGTTTCGGAAAACATTTTTCAAGTTTCACAAAACATGTGCTCTAAAGTTGAATTTTCTATTTGAAGGTCCAAAGTGAGATGAAAAATGAACTTTGGGATGTAACTCAACTACTGAGCTATTCCTATGCAATATAAAACCATTTTGAGAGCGGGGAGAGGTGCTCAAAGATGCGGTATTTTTTGAACGCAAATGAGGTAAATTATGAACAGATAATATTTCATTTTATGCCCCATGAGGGTAAAAAAATGAATTTATTTTTTAACCCACAATTTATAGTAATGCGTATATATGTACTTAGTTCTTTGAGCTGAATGTGGAAACTGCTCTGGGAACTATACTTTTTGGCAATGATATCTATTTTCTTTCTAGGTGTACATGTAGATTTAAGTAGGTACTTAAATATGAATATTTAGAAATGGTTTACAAAATATATATAAAAACATGGAATGAATCTACTATTGTAGTAGCTCTTCAAGATATAAATGATGGTGCTAAGATAAAACATACTGCTGAGAAGTATGGCATGAATGTGGAATTACTCTGGAATAAACTACAGCAACAAAGAAGAATGAAACCAAGGAGAATGGAAAAGGTGAATGCTTGCTAAGAGTGGACAGATTATTTTTCATTAACAGACATACATACTACATATATCTAAGCAATCATACATAGAGCATGGTGTATATCTCTATATTTGCAAGGGAAGAAGTGTGATTTTATAACAAGTGCTGGAACAAACATTCTTGACCATATTTAAGAAAATTGGGAGAATGATCGTTTGCGTATACATTACAGTCAGGTATGTTGTCTTTGAATGATACAATTGTTTGAAACTAAGCAACTAGGCATTTAATAAAGTAGGACAACTGCAGCTAGCTAGAAAAGCTGTAACTGCTTATCCTTTTATTATCTTAATCTTTGAATATTTTGACAAATTAGAAGAAATGATAAAAAACTTAGTTGGTGAAGATCGCCCAACTGATCCTTCAAAAAAAAAAGATAATAGGCACAAAAGTCTCAAAAACAGTTATGCTTCCCATGGTGTAACAGAGAAAATATAACCGTTCTTGAAATTCACTGCAACTGATTTTGAATGGTCATCTCAGTAACACCTCTTTGAAAACTGTGGAGGTAGCCATCTTAAGAAGATATTAACATTCAGGAACTGCCTCCTCACTGTACACACTTGCTTCAACCCCTAGATGTTGCATGTTTTTCTCCACTTACAAAGAAGTAAGAATCTGAGTAGGAGACTTCGAGCACAAAACAGCTGCATGAGAGCTTACCAGAAAGCAGGCTTTGTTAACATACTGTGTCATGTGTGGAAACGATGCCTATCAACTGATGTCAAAACATAAAATGGGTGAATAGCGGAAAATCTGAAAATTACAACAATCAGCCTATGATAGATAACCAATAGGAGAATGACACGCAACTAGTCTTAACTGTAGAAATTGGGTCACGAACTTCAACACCTAACTTCTTTTCTAACATCAAATCGTACTCCTTCTCCATTCCCACTTATAAAACAGAATACACAACCTGGATATAGTACTTGGACATCTGCACCACCACATAGATCAGTGTACGATGTCCTTTATGAATTGTAAAGTTGTAGTGTCTCAATGAATTGTAATTGTAGTGCAGTTCAGTCTCAAAAAAGATAATTTAAAAAAATGAAATTATTATTTACAATGTGTGGGGTAATAAAAAAATTCAATTTTGGCCCCTTGGCATAAATGAAATTTCATTATTAGCCCCATGCAATTTTTTTCTTACCCCATTTTCACAAATTTTTGGGGTAAAAAATGAACCTCCATTTTTTACTTCTGTAGAAAATGTATCAAGTGCTTCAAAATAATGTTCATTACACTAAAATAGCACAACAATACCATTCTTGGTTTTTGAAATAGATAGATGTTTATGAAATAGTCAAATAGTCTAATCTTTTTCAGTTTGGTTACTTAGTAGTAGAGTGTTTCAGGCTCCATTTTCACCAAGCGAATCGAATCGATTGAAACTCATTTGACTCGAGTTATTTCGAATCTACAAATTTCCCTTTCCAACCGACAGTTGACAGAATCGGTTTAAATCCAGTTTCAGTGTGAAAATAGCCTTCGAGTGAAATGGAAGTGTCTGCTGTTGACAGTTTTGGCTGATCAAACAATGGATGCTGAATAGCTAGAATTCGTCATGATTTGAATTGATTCGAATCGCTTGGTGGAAACGCAGCTTTGTGGAACCGTTCACACCACGAGAATCGAAACAATTCAAATCATGACGAATCCAGGCGATGCCTTTGGTTCCATTTTTTCAACAGTCAAAGCGAATCATACGACTGCAATGATACAACACATATCATTTCGCTCCAAGTTTATCAATTGTTCATAGTATTTAGCTTTTTAAAATTATTTTTATAATTGTAACTATTTAGCAATATTTAAATAATAACAACGTAACGTAAGTACGTAATTAAGTAAAATAACGGTAAGTGCTAAAATTCTCAATCAAACAAGTATTGGACGTGTTCAGTTCTCGTTCATTCAGTGCGTTCACACAGCAACCGTTTCAGTGAGATGAGAGACGCATTGAGTTGGAGCTGCTTCTGAGTGTAGAGCAAGACCAGTTTGTTATATTATTATAATCCTAGTGACCTTTGCAACATAATCGAGTTGCTATATCTATTGCAACAGAAATGAAATGCAGAGGTAAACCTAAATACAGAATAGAACAATATATCCATTTAAAACAGTATTGCCATTTCTTTTGCTGCGACTATATATACATTGTGCGCGCAACTCACCGTATTGCGCAATCTCGAGAAGGCGATAAGCGTTCTTAACCCAGGAACGCCCATTGTGCCTATAAGGTCCGGTCCGATTTGAAGTATAAATGTATAATTAATAAAATAATTGACAAGAGTTTCTGAAATTTTGTGACTTTACTTCATTGTCTTTCACGTATTTACGTATCATATAAATATCAGTGGGAATAATGCAACATGTTTTGAAATATTTAGGTTTAGATTATTTTTGATCAGGTGGGCCTTGGAACCCAGGTGAAGTACAACAGCTGATATGTCACATTTTGCATCACACTAGTAACATCACTTACAGGAATATTAGCTATTTTGTGGTGTGAATCAAAGAGCTCCAGATATCAGCATTGTAATAACATGTTATAAAACTAAATAAAAACAAAACTTGTTGCATTATTTTCATTGCTATAACCTGAATATGTTTTAGACATTAAAAACTCGGATTTCCAGCATTTCTAGTCAAGTTTTTAAAGTATAAATCTATATTCCAACCGGAACAGGCCTCTCAGGCACTCTAAGCGTTCCAAGCTTAAAAACGCACTGTGCACTCTCGAGATTGCGCAATTCAGTAAATTCTGCGGAACATAAACATCAGTGGATGTTTCTATAATGTCACTCGACAGATGCACCTGGTGACACAAAATATTCATTCGAAGTGTCGCGATAAAACAAGGGCTCTCATGCAGGCCTTGTACTTTAATTGGTGATATGCTCCTCCTGTTTCCATGGTGGTCATATATTGCATGATTCACTACGAAAGTTCATGTTGTCTTCACTGTGAATTAAATTATGAAGTACACAGATACTTTTAACTATTACTTCAGATACCTCTGTGTTCTTTCGTGTACCTTTGAGTACACCAAATTTCTGGGTTAACATTCTGAAGCCACATAATTGTTCTCATACCTCTACTAATCCTATAGTTGAATACCTTTTTGGAGTAATATAAGTCTTTTCGTGGTCATTATATTGGACTATAAAGAGAAAGCTTTATCAGCTATGATGTAGAATGGTGTTTTGATATCTGTAGCAGCTTTTTCACTATAGGCTGAGAAATATCTAAATGACCAGAGAGAAATGAATTACCCAATTAGAGTTACTGAAGACTACACTGTCACTGTTTCGACCATACGCCTCTACCTCAATTCGAGTAAAGCAATACTTGACATCAGCAACAATAGGTCAATAGCCATTAGTTACCAGTACAATAAAGTGATACTGCTTTCTGTGGGCATTTCAGCAGTACTTGTCGTTCACACTTCCGAAGTTCCAAAACAGTTCGGAACATTACATTTTTCCAAAAAAATTCTTGCAATTTCTTTCCACTGCTGTTGAACCGGTACCGGCATATACAACGGCTGTAATAGCTCTCATACGGCATTGCTGGTGTCTTAGACAATTCTATGCACTGTATACTGTATATAGTCTTCCCAATGCGGAACTGAAACCCAATGGAGGCAAAAAAATTCCGGTAGAAGCATACCTGAAATAGAGAAATATATGATTATAATAGTAATAACCGATAATGATAATAGCTACTTATTACTAATGACTACTATTAATAATTATCATTATGATTATCCCTCTATTCACAATTATTATTTTGGTAAATTCATAGTTCACGTCCCTAATTGATTTAGGGATGTGAACTAGGAAGGGGGTATTTATAAAGTATTTTTTCTTAAATTTAGTTACCTTTTATCTGATTAAAATATATTGCACTAAGAAATATTAATTGAAAGAAAATCTAGTCTCTTGACTACCTAAGTAATACTAAAAAAGGAATATTTGAAATTGAAATTCAGCAAATTCAACAATATCGTTTTTGAGAAACGAATAAATTAAGAAGTCTGAGGCTTATGCTGTTTGTCAGTTCAAGATTGGACTATATGTGAAAAGTATTCTAAATCCAAATACCCCCTTCCTAGTTCATGTCCCTAAATGAAATATGGACGTGAACTAGGAATTCACCATTATCTTTGTCACAGAAATGGCATCAATTAAGGAGCAACTTCATGAGAGAAAAGAGGAAAGTTAATGCTCATGAATTAGGTTCAGCAAACATCATATTCAAGAAATGGGTAGTTACAATGCAATACAATTCCTCATACGCTATGTGACACCACAAGCCACTTCAAGTAATGTTCCATTAACCTCCAAAGCAGACATAAATACTGAATTTGATGCTGCAGATAATGATACCTCTGCATCACTTAACGGTATCTGTTTCAAATATGTATCTGACAGTGCATGCTCAGTAATCAGTACAAACTAATGTAGATGTCAATGAAGAGGAAATTACTTTCTCTGTTATGAATAGGGTTGTGACATTATGCATTTCCAAATATGCAGTATATGCACTGGGAAATATACTGCATATGCAACAGGTTTTATGTTTTTTGAGAAAACGCATATGCATTTGAGAATAAAAGTAAATGCTTATCTAAAAATGCATATGCATATTGGTAAATGCATACATGCAAATTAATAGATACATATGCATATTGCTAAACGCATGTGTATTTCTATGATTGCATATGCATGTTGATAAACGCATATGCATATTAGTAAATGCATTTATGCAAATTAGTAAATGCATATTCATATTTCTAAACGCATATGCATATTTATAATTGCATATGCAATTTAATAAGCATATGCATCAAGCGCGAGATAAAGAGGAGAAATAATTATTTGGCACTGTATAGGAGTGGTAGGATGTCTCGTGATCAATTTAACAGACTTAGAAACAGAGTTACTAAGATGATTAGAGATAGCAGGAGGAATTATTTCACAAATAAATTTGATCTGGTTAGGAGCGATATAAGAAGAACTTGGAGCCTAATCAATGAAACTATCAAACCTAACTTAAAAAAGAGAAGGGGAAATATTGATAGAGTAGTTAATGGAAATGATATTATTAGTAATCCAGGGGAAGTTGCTGATGCTATGAATAATTATTTCTCCTCTATAGGTGCAAGGATTGGTAATTCATACCTGGTTCAAATTTTGATTATCGTATGTTTCTCCATGGTGAATATGTTAGTTCCTTTTTATTTCTCTATGCAACAATCGATGAGGTCGCTAAGTATATTAACTCATTGAAGAACAAAAAATGTTCAGTTGACTGCTTTCCAGCTAGCATTTTGAAGTCTGTATCACCGATTGTTGCACCTGTTCTGTGTTCTTTGATTAACTTATCCATAAGTAGTTCTGTTTTCCCTGATTGTCTGAAGCTAGCAAGAGTGGTACCCCTGTATAAGGGCGGGGATCCAGAAAATATATCAAATTATCGACCAATTTCTGTGCTTAACATTATATCGAAAATTCTTGAAAAACATGCATTTAATCACTTAAATTCCTATCTTGAAAGTAAATCTATAATAGTTGAAAATCAGTTTGGGTTCAGATGCAACAGGTGTACCACTCAGGCGATATTGCATCATTGTGGTCATATTTATGAAAAAATTGACAAAAATGAGTTGGTGTTTGCCATGTATTTGGATTTTCAGAAAGCATTTGATAGTGTTGACCATGAGATATTATTGGGAAAGTTGTATTTTTATGGTGTGAGAGGTTTGCTTCATCAGTGGTTCAAGTCCTATATAGCGAATAGGAGACAGTAGACTCTAGGATCATTATGCTGCAAACTGCATAAAATTGGGTTTAGTGAATATATTACTATTTGCTTATAAAGTTTTAAATACTTTGTGCGCAAAAATTGAGCGTGTAAGACGTTGGGCATTAGCCGCATTACCGACGCCGTAATTAGCCCGTTAAGGGTAACCTTGCGTGCCAAACTTGAATGCCGTATTTAGTCCGTTAAGGCAAGGTGTATTCCCAGACTGTGGTAACCGTCTTACAAATATCTCTTATAGCAACATATCAAGGAGAATGAAAACCATAAGAGATACAAGATTATTTATTACAAAAACACTTAGAAACTATACAATTATTATTGAACTACTATTAAGAAAAATAGAATATTGTTTTACATAAGAAGTACAATGTTTAGATAGAAACACAAATAACTATTTCCATTGGAGAAACTACTTTTAATACAGAATTAAATATAGAAGATACATTATCACTAATATTAGTCAAATAAAACAAAAAAAAACGAATAACAATTGGAGGAGTAACTGGCCTATTTCGTAGAGCGGCCAGAGACCGCTACAAGCGAATCACTAACCTGACTCTGAAGAAGAAGATTGTACACTCTTTGTTTTGATTTCAAATTTGAATTTATAAACAATCAATGCGTTTTCGGCCTATTTTTAAGATATAAATTGTTTCCTGAAGTATATTTAAACGTTTCTATAATAAGTTTATCCAATATTTTTTTTCTGCTGACTGAAAATTAGCAAGTCTGAATTAAAATAGGTACAGTATAGTTTTGATTATGAAAATCTTTAAAAGTATATAAAATTCAATATATGCTATCAAATTTCATGGGGTTTGCAGCAAAATGATAAGAAACCTTAGCCTCATTGATTTAAGCAATAAAAAAATTTGCTTGGAGGGGACCTTTAACAGAAACTGGTGGTCTGGGTCTGATTCTTCTTTACAAACTGCTTATTCTCTCGCAACTCCAACTCGATTTATTCATCTATATCATTTGGAATCTCGCATCAACGTGTCTTGACGGCATTTTTTTTTCTTTGCTGTATATTGGTGCTTCATAACAAGGGCTGTGACATTGCACATTTTGCATATGCTTTTCTAAAACGCATTTTTTTAAACAAAAATCCCTTACATTCAGAACATATATACGGGAATAATATATACGTTCATTGAAAAAACTAAATGTATTCAAAATTAGAGATTTCAGGCCCGGAAAGCTTTTGCTTCTAGGGCAACCTATCTAAATTTTTCTCTGTACTAAAAATCAATAATCTACAGAATAAGGCAGAAAAGATACAAAAGACACACAATAACAAATGTGGTTACGATTGCAAGTATTCAAAACACAATACAATGAAAGAGGAAAATAGCTGCCATATGTTAAAATAATAATTTAAAAATACATGAATGAAACATACAAGGAAATGAACGATACTATATTTGGTTGACTTGCTCTAATAAATGTTCCTTCAAATGACGCTTGAATGATGCTACCGTTAAGTTACCTTTAATTGTTTCAGGAATTGTGTTCCATAAACTTACACCAGAAAAATGAATGTGAGACTTGGTTTTTTCTTTATTGAATCTAGGAATCAGTAGGTTTTGTCTATTTCTCGTAGGATATTCATGCAATTCAATATGGGTCTGTAATTTCGTTTTCAAACATTTATCGTAATTTTCAATATTAATTGTTCGGTAAATATACAATCCAACATTTAAAAAATATATGTAGTCAACTGGTAGCACACTCATGCGATGAAAATACGAAGCAGTATGATCATTATATGGCAAAAAATTTATTGTACGAATAGTTCTCCTTTGCAGTATTTGGATTTCACTTTTAACATAGTTGGGAGTACCATACCATACTTCAATTGCGTAACTAATATATGGATAAATTGGAGAATAATATAAAGACTTCAGCACGTAGAGTGGCACAAATTCTCTTAACTTATACATCATCCCCAAACTACGTGAAATCTTAGAAGCTATATTAGAAACATGAGGGGCAAAGTTCAACCTATCATCCAGCATGACACCCAAAAGCTTTACACTATCAGTTGGATTTTACTATAAAATAGGTAATTGGGTATACCTTATTTTGCAAAAAATTTTGTCATATTTTCGAAGAAAATGTAATAATTATTGGTTCGCATTGAATAATGTTTAATATATTAATAAAAATGAATTATGCTATTTATATAGACCGGGGTTTTTTTGCACCGGGGGTTTTTTGCTTGGGGGGTTTTTGTCCGGGGGGTATTTTGCACGGGGGTTTTTTGACAGCGGGTTTTTTTTTTTCTTTTCGTTTTCTAAATTGCTGGGGATACTGAGTAATTATATAATGAGGTGGTAGATTTAATTAAAGTACGTACATGTACGACGGTACATATTTTGCGCATAAATATTGATAGTAGATTTATCATTTGCATTAAAAAGAATTAATAAATGATATATAATAATTTTTTCTTGATGTAAAAATAATTCATAATAAAAACAAAAATAAGCTATCTTGCATAAGTAATAATAAGTAACTCACAAATTCACAGGATAAATTATAATGGCTACCTAACTTATTAAAAAGGGAATTAAAAATGATTGCATAAATATTTACCACAGCGTTTGAAATTCCCTAGACAAGCGTATGAAAGATGTAAAATTAACTGATCTAGATAAAAAGAGACAGAGGTAAATAAATTAAACACCGGCACTATTGTAACAATAAACAAAAAATACCTTATTAAGGGATAAAATTTACTATCAAAGTATCAAGGTTATTACAAATATACTGTTCTTCAATTAGTTGACCATGCACTTCTATAATATCCTTGTAATTTATTGAGCAGTCAGGGTGAAAATTCTAAATTTTCTTTGGAAGAAAATAAAGCACCGTTTCCCTGATGAGCACGAGTGCCGCTCTGAGGGCCAAAATAGCACTGAGTGCTGCATTTGCCCACCTATGTCCTAGACCTTAGTTCTATTATATTATGTAATAACGTGACCGGAAATTTCGCCGTGAGGTTTTTTTTAACTCTCGATTTGAGAGCCTCAGACAAATAAAGTGATCACCACATTAATTGTTAGAATTGAGAGAGTCACAACAGTTTAACAAGACACTTGATAGCAAACAATAACAATTTCATACAAAGAAAAAACAAAATTGAATGGACAATTAAACTTAATTATTTGTTCTTAGATTGTTCTTTAATTTTTTATTAAACTTAATTTTGATGATGTCATGAAAATTTACATGATATCAGTTGGTAAACTTGTTACCAAATGCAATCACACGATCAACTTGTGTTATGTTTCATTAATTGTCTATCAAATAGAATTGATTTTTTTTTACCATGTTTATCAATTTTTATAACGCTACTTGCAATTTTAGAGGATTGCGCTAG
Source organism: Caprella mutica (assembly GCA_947561585.1). Lineage (NCBI taxonomy): Eukaryota > Metazoa > Arthropoda > Malacostraca > Amphipoda > Caprellidae > Caprella > Caprella mutica. Next base: position 84,681 of record CANNZV010000758.1, read on the forward strand.
GATTATGCTCTTCAACTACGAGGTTTTAGATTTTTGTGTTAGGTAGTCTCGTATTCTATATTTACTATTACCTCTTCATTTTCCTCTTTCATCCGTGAGTGCAGTCACCGGTACATGTGTCATTTTTCGTCACATTCCTTGGTAACTGACTGTATTCACGAAGTAGCTTTTCTGCATCCATGTGCATTATCACCGACAGTTCACGAAGCCACATTCCTTTCTGACTGCTTCTTCCAGTCCCTTGTATTTAATATCCATTTGATAAAAGCGATATTGCCTTTGGTCCAAAGCATACGTTAAAGCCATACTAAAATTAAATTAAAATAAAACTGAAAATCAGACTAAAGTCACTATTCATATATAAATACATAGAATGCTTTCTCTTTTTATCACTACCTATCCTATTAACGGGGGTTGGAGAAGGACCCTAGCAATTATTTTGGTGATCACTTTAAATTATTTGTCTGAGGTTCTTAAGCCAAGAGTTAAAAATAAAATTTATGGCGAAAATTCCTTGCGGCAAATTTTTGTTGCTGCAAAATTCCTACGGCTAATTTTCTTGCGCCGAAAATTCCTAGTACATATGTAATAAATTCATTTTTTCCGGGAGCCTGGAGGTGACCTTTAGGTCTTTTCCTTATGAAAAAATGGTCACCTATATGGACAGTGTTGATATTAAAATCGAAGTACATAAGGCCTTTCGTAGAAAACTCGTCTGAGGCAAAACTTTATCTAAGTTTACTACACCGCCTCACAACAAAACCTGTCTCATGTTACACCATTACTATAGAGTAAAAAACATTAAAATTAAACATTAAAGAATTAGTGAAGTATAGATCCCAACCGGACAACTAATCTAACCTTATACAGGATAATTATTTTCAAGACTGTCTTCAATATCGGTAGAACGAGCAGCGATTGATCGATTGTTGCGCTAACATTGGATTCACAGACGGTGTAGCGCGATTGATAGATATTGTATATCGGCGAAAAGCGCCCGACATATCCAGTATATATTAAAGACTACTAGTCAAAACCCTCGATTTCACTCAATATTCTTAAGTTCTAAAATATCGATTATTTATCTTTTGTTCAAACGGCAGGGATTATGATAATACATGTCATTTTATTTGATCACCAGTAAATAAGTTATCCTATTCATTAATTCTTAACACTGTCAATTGGTGATGCGGCGGTTTGCAGACTACCAATCCTAGACATTCTGAAAAGTAAAACTTATTCCTGATAAGCCTGCAGGCTTGTAGACAGTGAGTCTGAAATTAGGTTCTAGCTAGAACCCAGTGTATCTATTGATCGCATCTAAGCCGCTATAGACTAGCTACGCTATTCCTATGCGCTGCTATAGCTATTGGGTACAGCTTATTATTCACAAGGTCACGTCCTTATCTGCTTCATTCCACATCATACAACTCTGCCTAGTAGACTAGTGCTGCCAGCCTGCCATTCATTACACATTATTCTGTGTGACTTTGTGGGAAGAGGTTGTGTAAGATTTTTCTCAGTGTTTATAAGTGAATTAAGTTATAATATCCTGTTTCATCACAATGAGTGACCAATCTTGCATCAAGGTGAGTTTAAACACATTTAGGTAGATATCCTTCAATACTAACCGCCAAACATTTATGTTCATGAATACCATAAGTACCTAGCCTACCTAGATGGGTAATCTTATGGTATAAGCAGCTTGTCTACCAATTCTCAATTGGTTGGTTTACTTTACTGCTTTTTATTCTTAGAATACAAATTTGAAACATCATTGATAACTTGGTTAACCTACTTTTTAGTTAACGAAACAAGACCTAACTAGGACTATTCATATTTACCTACTTAGTTAGTAGTTAAACCCTTAAAAGAGGCCTATACCTTTTGGTAGACTAGATATGGCATTATATATTTATTTTTTATTAAATATTTACCAAGGTGAAACTCCTGCTTCTAAATATGCGTTCACGTGAGTAGAATGTGGTTATAGTACCTTTAGGGTACATAGGTACATAGGCTGATTTAAACCAGTTAATATGATTAACTTATTTGCTGTGATTTTATTTCTAACTGTTTTTGCACCTATTTAATATTGGTATTTGTATGTAGGAGCAGATCTTTCCTGAAGACCCCCATCGAATTTAATTTTATTTTTTATATTTATTTTTGTCCATAGAATCTGAACATTATAACTTTTTTTTGTAGAAACTAATACTTTTTGAGATATGAAGGTTGGAAGTTAATTATTTCCTATGTATTACTGAAGGAATGAGAACTTTGAAAAAACTAGTGTTTTCATTTATTATAGATTTTTTACATGAAAATGTAAAGTAGTTAGTTGTACTGCACACTTCATGATTGATTATTGATCTGGTAGGGGGGCTCGCGGGAGGCACGCCCCCCTTAATACAATGGTATATCGAATATTTCCAGTTTCCGTGATATTTTCCATTTATTGCTTCAATACTGATATATCTGTAAAATGACCCCACCCCCCCTGCCAGGTCATAAATAAATCATGAGGTGTGCAGTACAACAAACTAGCGGACACAACACACTAACTACATTACGGCTATCTTTGGCCAAAAAGCGTGAAAACACGAGTTTTTTCAATGTTCTCAAGACTTCAGTAATACATAAGAAATAAATAACTTTAAACTCTCGTATCTCAAAAAGTATTAGTTTCTAAATGCACATAAAAAAATTAATTTAAATTAAATTTGGTGGATGTCATCAAATGGGAAAGATCCAAAAGAGCCATTTTATGAAGTTTTTCAGGAATACTATATTACCTTTTGTTGTGGAAATGCTTCGTTTTCAAGATATAGCGCAATTAAGTTTCCGGTAGGAATAACATTAGGCTTTTCGGCTTTTTATATTCTTTTGCCATGAAACCATAGCTGCATGGAACCGATATTGTGGTTAGTTGTATCCCCTAGTTTGTCGTTTAATGACTTGTTTGTCGGGGAGCGGCACGCCCTCCGATATACGTACTTTTGATTTTATATCTGAACTAAACTGCAAATGTACCTTTCCAGACCCCAAGACTTATCCTTACCAACCGGAAACTTGATTGTGCTATATCTCGAAAACAAAAATCACAACAAATAGTGTTAACGTCTTAAACCAATACTATATATCTTGTGGCAAAATGTCGAAAATCGAAGGCGGACTTTAAGCACAAATTTATCTTAATATTTACCGAGTACGATTTTTAAAAATATACACAATGAATAGGCAAGGGCATAATTTTTCTAATCCATATAACTAGCTACTATTAATGAATTATATAAAATGTATTACCAACAGCAAACCCTCGTAGTATACCAACCTCGTTCTAGACAAACTTTTTAGGTACAAGAGTTACTGGTCAGTAATATTTTTAAAACTGTTCTGAAAAAACCTCTTACTAGCAAAGCACAATTTTTGTCACCTGACAGTTATTCTAGTGTAAATATTACAAGAGAGTAATAATTAAATACTTTGTTCGACATAACATCTTTTCAAATAATGTATTATATATATTATCTGTCGATTTTGGATGAAGTATAAGTAAAAAATATATCATTTTATTCATTGCTGAGTCTTTGCTATGAAAATTGATGTGAAGAATTACAGAAAACTAGGTACTGTGATGACTATGGTTATATATTTAAGTGATAGTTAGAGGAAACGATTCACTTTTAAAGAAAACTGTGTTAATTTAGTACAGAAGTACTACAGTGAATTTTATACTATACCAACTAGCCTGGAACGTAGCTCTGGTCTATAAGTGTATTAAAGATAACACTTGTTTAAACAAGTGTTTGCTGTTTATGGTATATTTCTAATGGAATAGGTAGCAGTTAAATATGAATTTATAGGCTTCAGTTCTATTTTCTTATATTCATGTGGTTTTTATCATGAAATAAGTTAATCCATTTTACACCTATTCCAACCTGCTTTAGATTACATGTTTTCCTACCTTTACCTATTGCTAATAGACTAGTAATAGTTTTTAATTCATTCACAAATTCATTCTTATTCTATTTGGCAGGTTTACTTTATAGCTGACTAATGGCCCTCTGTTATTCTGAATTCAGAATATACTATATATCAATATCACATATCAATAGTGTATATCAATAGATGACAAAAATGGTTCTGTTTATAGTTTAAATATTCTCTTGCCCTTCAATTTAATAAGTCACCATCCTTTAAGAGTATAAAAATAATAATTTTATAGCATCAATAGAATTGTTAGTGTTTAATCACTTTAGAATGTTAAAATAAAGAGTTTGTAAGCCTATGAACAATCTTCCCTCTGTTATAGTAGATATATTTATTGATAAACAAATTATTGAAGAAATTAATGTTCGTCAGTTAATTTTGACGAATATTTTCTGTATGTTTATTAAATTGCCGCCATTAATGTATTACATGTTCCCTAACACTGAATGTCGCCATTCTTGTGAATAACGTGTGTTATTCCTCTTATTGTTTAATTTCAACACTGATTGAGTACTGGGGACAGGAGTTCTGATCATCAGACTAGACCAGTGGTTCTTAAAGTATTTTTCTCGCGCACCCCCTGAGCATTGTTTTGCATTGAGATAGATTGATAAGCTTCATTTGGAATATATTTGGGAACTATGATTTGAGAATTAAATATGTAAATTGAAAAAATAAGGAAAAGGATAGTTTTATTTACATAAGGTAAAATTATTTTGTTTAGGTGAGGAAAATTAAAATCCATTAGAAATTAAAGAAAACCATATAATTTGTGATAATAATGCAGTATATTGCATTGTAGTTATATAAAAAAAATCGATATAGAAAGGTACAGTTTTTTGTTTACTCTTAGTTTCAGTGTTAGAATATAGGACAGAAAGAATAAAAGTTACAGGTGCACAAAACGAGAAATGCCACAATCAAAGATGTGAAAAAAATTATCGAAAGCCACAATGATAATTCGGTGTTTATATCACAAAATTTGTATATTTTTATAACTACCTCATATCGCAACATTTTGAGGAAAATATACTTCATGTATATTCTGCATGATATAAATAGCAAGAACAGAACTTATAAACAAAAGCCATCTCTTGCACCCCCTACAAACAATCCATGCCCCAAAGTGGTGCTGCGCACCCCCGTTTAAGAGCCACTGAACTAGAGGGTGTAAAATCATTATTACCGATCCCCCCCCCCCCATTGTCATGAGACTTCCTCTAGGTATGCCTTCTTTTTGTTCTAATGTAATTTTCAGGTTTTTGTTTAGTTTGACACCCTTTCTTCAGCTTTCTTTTGTATATTTCCTAAATTTCTTCTTCGTTCCTCTTCCCTCTCCCTTTTCATGTCCATGAGTAAGCAGACTGACTGTGTAGGTCTCTTATCCATGGGTAAGCAGACTGACTGTGTAGTTCTCTTATCCATGGGTAAGCAGACTGACTGTGTAGTTCTCTTATCCATGAGTAAGCAGACTGACTGTGTAGGTCTCTTATCCATGGGTAAGCAGACTGACTGTGTAGTTCTCTTATCCATGAGTAAGCAGACTGACTGTGTAGGTCTCTTATCCATGGGTAAGCAGACTGACTGTGTAGTTCTCTTATCCATGAGTAAGCAGACTGACTGTGTAGGTCTCTTATCCATGGGTAAGCAGACTGACTGTGTAGGTCTCTTATCCATGAGTAAGCAGACTGACTGTCTAGGTCTCTTATCCATGGGTAAGCAGACTGACTGTGTAGTTCTCTTATCCATGAGTAAACAGACTGACTGTGTACGTCTCTTATCCATGGGTAAGCAGACTGACTGTGTAGGTCTCTTATCCATGGGTAAGCAGACTGACTGTGTAGGTCTCTTATCCATGGGTAAGCAGACTGACTGTGTAGTTCTCTTATCCATGAGTAAGCAGACTGACTGTGTAGGTCTCTTATCCATGGGTAAGCAGACTGACTGTGTAGGTCTCTTATCCATGGGTAAGCAGACTGACTGTGTAGGTCTCTTATCCATGGGTAAGCAGACTGACTGTGTAGGTCTCTTATCCATGGGTAAGCAGACTGACTGTGTAGGTCTCTTATCCATGGGTAAGCAGACTGACTGTGTAGGTCTCTTATCCATGGGTAAGCAGACTGACTGTGTAGGTCTCTTATCCATGAGTAAGCAGACTGGCTGTGTAGGTCTCTTATCCATGGGTAAGCAGACTGACTGTGTAGGTCTCTTATCCATGAGTAAGCAGACTGGCTGTGTAGGTCTCTTATCCATGGGTAAGCAGACTGACTGTGTAGGTCTCTTATCAATGGGTAAGCAGACTGACTGTGTAGGTCTCTTATCCATGGGTAAGCAGACTGACTGTGTAGGTCTCTTATCCATGGGTAAGCAGACTCACTGTCTAGGTCTCTTATCCATGGATGTCTATTCTTGCCATCCATGCGCTGGGTCGACTTTGTAACCTGTGGTAGCCGAGTAGCCGACTTTCCACAGTCCCCTCTTCTACGAGGCCTTCTACTCTTCATGTCTCTTTAAATTTCCTAGATGTAGATATAGGGATCACTTCTGTACACCGAAAATATATTTTTTTCTTCTCTATTTTAACACTTTAACTGCGAACTTCATAAAACAACTTTTTATTCTAACCTTTCATTTTTACCTTAACTAAATCATTTCTCTACTAAGGTACAAAAGAGTATTTGAAGGTTTAAAGTCTTTTAAAATATTGAAAGCAACGATTCAAATATATTGACTTCTTAACTGTGGCGTGACCCACCGGTGGGTCACGCCACATTTGACGTGTTAAGTAAGTGGGACGAATTATGTGCTGCTATATAGCCCAGGTCACACAATACTGTAATATACTCTGATGATTCCGACGGTGAAGTGCATGAAACGAGCTACCGTTAGTGAATGATGGCTCACTCTATGTTAGCAATTCAGACTAAAAGTCGCCCGGACCGAATCCACTTTAAGATCAATCTATAAAAATAAAACCATTAAAAATAAGAATACATGAGAATTACGGTAACGTTTTAGTGTTCAGGGTTTTAGGTGTTGTGAACAGGAAGCTCTCTCATAGTTACACAAAATTTTCCTACCAATATTAGAGTAATGCAATTTGAAGCATATATGTATAACGAGGAAACAACAATATAGATTAAAAGTCATAGTTAACGTATTTTTATAGGTGAATAATACGACTCCATATTATTTGTCGTACGAATCAAACGAAAAATAATTGTTCCTGCATTCTCGAAATGTACTGTAATTTATTGTAGAATTTGGGAAGGATTCGTTACAATTTGGTATAGTTTTGAGCAATGCTGTTCAATGTGAACTGGGCTTTAGGTTCTCTTTACTTTATACTCAAACAAGAAAAAAAAAATAAAAGTTTTTTCTAAATATTAACTTTATCATAAACTCTCTACTTAGATGAAAATATCTACCAAGAATGCAAAATATATTTCCAAAGAAAACTAATGACTAAAACAGAAGGGATCGGCGGTACATCGGTCTGATCATCTTTGACGAATTCATGTGATCCCTATCGAAATCAATCCATACAGCCGTGAATCTGTCTGTAGAAATCTGTTTAAACAACTAAAACCCTTCTCAAGAATTAAGTTTGACAAGAACAATCACGTAAGTTGTTCATGATAAGTAAGGTTAATTCCCCGTAACTTCAGTATACAGATTGCAACTATAATATTTACTCCTCGCAATCTAACCTCTGAACACTAAGATCAATGGGAACGTCACGTTCTCTCTTGACAAATTTTCAAAACACTAAAAATAAATATTATAAATATCTTTTGATGAAGCTGTTGCTATAGGATATCTATTAAATTTGTTATAATATAATAATATAAGCTATATGGAAAAATAACTTACTAAAACTAATTACTATTATTATACAGTCTTATCTCCTAAGAAACACAGCATTTTATCAGTGTTATATTTAGTATACCCATAATCAGTGATAAGAGTACTACAGTTCTATCTGCTGAAATTGGAATAATGTTTAATTTCCATTGTTAGTTTTAATAAGTTCTTTAGTGACTGTTAACAAGTGGTATAGTTTGATATCCATTTCATGTAGTGTTTTTGATGTGGTATTTTGTAAGCCGATAACAATGAGTTTGTTGGTCCTATACAATATTTATATTGAGCAGATAGTATTTCTATCGTAACCGAATTACTTAGTTATAATGCAATACTCCCTTCTCAAGATGAATATATTTTAGTTAAAATCACGAAAGAAATGCATGATTTTCACTTATAATTGAAACAGTAATGCATCGAAACTGTGTAACTCTAATAATCTCCATGAGGTCTATCCTTCAACTACGAAGTCTTGCATTTGTAGGTTTCTTTTACTATCACCTCTTCATTTTCCTCTTCCATTCGTGAGTGCTGTCAAAGATGTTGAGTCCCTTTTCGTCACAATTTTTTAAAGTTTCTGCATTCATGAATAGCTTCTCTGCATCCATGAGCCCTGACTGGTGGTAGGTGACATTTGTTCATGGAGCCACTTTCCATTCTACTAACTTCTTTTCATAGAAAATTATTTTTTGGTTTCAAAATTTAATAAAAAAAATTGTTATTTTTTTTTCTATATTATTTTCTTTTTTTTTTGTTCAGATCGCAGACGACTACAAGAGTTACACTCTGAATCATTTCTGTGTACCTAAGCATTATGAAGAAGACTTGGAGGATATCATGATTCCCTATGGACTAATCCAGGACAGGTGAGAAACATAAAATTCTAATGCATTCAGTTACTTGATGTAGATTCTACTTTTTAAATTTTTTCTAACGTACATGTTTTTTTTCCAAACAAGTAAAAACACCAGTGAAATTTGCTGAGGCGTGATTTCTTATAATTATTAATTGCAAACGTAATAGCAATAAGAACACTGCCAATAGTGATCTAATACTCCTACTGTTGACTTAGTCCCTAGTTAGATACAGACAATGTTTTCCTTTGTACCCTATTGAACACGTTACCGATCAGAAAACCAGTTTCTTCCTCACTTCAAGTGACTTTAAATGTTCACTATAACGATAGAGTTAAAGCTGAGGAAGGTGGCAAAGTCCAAGTAAAATGTGCTACAAGTCTAGTGCCGAGAATTAGCAGGTTTTATCCTCCCAGTGAAGCAAGATAGAGAGCAAGGTTATATACCTACATTTTAGTGAATTAAATCCTATGAAATAATGTGAAGTTACTTCTGTTAAATGTTATTAGTTGAGAAAGAATAAAGATAGAAGTTAAAGTTAAGATTCCTTTCTATTTCTTATCAAGTGTATTATCTTTCTTTCTTATCGGTCAACATTTTCTTAGTCAGCATTTATTTACTTCTTTAGTTTGCATTACGAAGAAAAATACTATTTGTAATAATTCTTATCAATTTGTAGTTACGAAATAAAGTTTATCAATGTTTGTATCTATTTATATTTTGTCTGAGTACAGGAAGACTATTTTTAAAATTTGGAAACTACCTAACGCTATAAAAGGGGAAAAGAACATCACCACAGTTTCTCTTTTCTCTGATAGTATATGTTTATTCACACAGTAATCGCTATATTAGTTAGAATTTAATAAAACCATGAAACAGTTTATGAATTTGACGCTTTTAAGACTTAAGTATCTTGTAAATAATTTGTTTTAATGCATCCGTCATACAGTATTTACTATTTAATTCTAGTATATTCAATCAATTACCATATTACACTCAGTAATTAGGTAAAATGAAGATGCATGTAGTTAACCATAATCACTCAATGAAATAGTTACATGCTGTACACGCGTGATGTTAACAGTGCCACCTATCAGTCTCGTGTACTGTCATATAATGTAGGTACTCTTATCTTGCTTCATATCGCATTATTTACATGTATTTTAATAAATCATGTGTTTAAAGTTTTTTGTAGACTAATTTTAATTTAATGACGTTGGTATTTCTTTACATAGTTCACATAACCATTTTGACTGAATGATTTCATATTGAATTATGAAAATATAATAGTTACTCATTAGTTTTCAGTAGAAGTATCCCACAACACACGTTAAATTTATCTATAGAAGTGTATGAACCTTTCCGTATGTGGTTTGTTTATCTCCATTTGCCTTTATTCTTTATCTCCATTTACCTTTATTCTTTGTCTCCATTTGCCTTTATTCTTTGTCTCCATTTTCCTTTATTCTTTGTCTCCATTTTCCTTTATTCTTTGTCTCCATTTACCTTTATTCTTTGTCTCCATTTACCTTTATTCTTTGTCTCCATTTGCCTTTATTCTTTGTCTCCATTTGCCTTTATTCTTTGTCTCCATTTGCCTTTATTCTTTGTCTCCATTTACCTTTATTCTTTGTCTCCATTTACCTTTATTCTTTGTCTCCATTTACCTTTATTCTTTGTCTCCATTTACCTTTATTCTTTGTCTCCATTTACCTTTATTCTTTGTCTCCATTTACCTTTATTCTTTGTCTCCATTTACCTTTATTCTTTGTCTCCATTTACCTTTATTCTTTGTCTCCATTTACCTTTATTCTTTGTCTCCATTTGCCTTTATTCTTTGTCTCCATTTGCCTTTATTCTTTGTCTCCATTTGCCTTTATTCTTTATCTCCATTTACCTTTATTCTTTATCTCCATTTACCTTTATTCTTTGTCTCCATTTACCTTTATTCTTTGTCTCCATTTACCTTTATTCTTTGTCTCCATTTACCTTTATTCTTTGTCTCCATTTACCTTTATTCTTTGTCTCCATTTACCTTTATTCTTTGTCTCCATTTGCCTTTATTCTTTGTCTCCATTTGCCTTTATTCTTTGTCTCCATTTGCCTTTATTCTTTGTCTCCATTTGCCTTTATTCTTTGTCTCCATTTGCCTTTATTCTTTGTCTCCATTTGCCTTTATTCTTTGTCTCCATTTGCCTTTATTCTTTGTCTCCATTTGCCTTTATTCTTTATCTCCATTTGCCTTTATTCTTTATCTCCATTTACCTTTATTCTTTATCTCCATTTGCCTTTATTCTTTATCTTCATTTACCTTTATTCTTTATCTTCATTTGCCTTTATTCTTTATCTCCATTTGCCTTTATTCTTTATCTCCATTTACCTTTATTCTTTGTCTCCATTTACCTTTATTCTTTGTCTCCATTTGCCTTTATTCTTTGTCTCCATTTGCCTTTATTCTTTGTCTCCATTTGCCTTTATTCTTTGTCTCCATTTGCCTTTATTCTTTGTCTTCATTTGCCTTTATTCTTTATCTCCATTTGCCTTTATTCTTTATCTCCATTTGCCTTTATTCTTTATCTTCATTTGCCTTTATTCTTTATCTTCATTTGCCTTTATTCTTTATCTTCATTTGCCTTTATTCTTTATCTTCATTTGCCTTTATTCTTTGTCTCCATTTGCCTTTATTCTTTGTCTCCATTTGCCTTTATTCTTTGTCTCCATTTGCCTTTATTCTTTATCTTCATTTGCCTTTATTCTTTATCTTCATTTGCCTTTATTCTTTATCTTCATTTGCCTTTATTCTTTGTCTCCATTTACCTTTATTCTTTGTCTCCATTTGCCTTTATTCTTTGTCTCCATTTGCCTTTATTCTTTGTCTCCATTTGCCTTTATTCTTTGTCTCCATTTGCCTTTATTCTTTATCTCCATTTACCTTTATTCTTTGTCTCCATTTGCCTTTATTCTTTGTCTCCATTTGCCTTTATTCTTTGTCTCCATTTGCCTTTATTCTTTGTCTCCATTTGCCTTTATTCTTTGTCTCCATTTGCCTTTATTCTTTGTCTCCATTTACCTTTATTCTTTGTCTCCATTTACCTTTATTCTTTGTCTCCATTTACCTTTATTCTTTGTCTCCATTTACCTTTATTCTTTGTCTCCATTTGCCTTTATTCTTTGTCTCCATTTGCCTTTATTCTTTATCTCCATTTGCCTTTATTCTTTATCTCCATTTGCCTTTATTCTTTGTCTCCATTTGCCTTTATTCTTTGTCTCCATTTGCCTTTATTCTTTATCTCCATTTACCTTTATTCTTTATCTCCATTTGCCTTTATTCTTTATCTTCATTTACCTTTATTCTTTATCTTCATTTGCCTTTATTCTTTATCTTCATTTGCCTTTATTCTTTATCTCCATTTACCTTTATTCTTTGTCTCCATTTACCTTTATTCTTTGTCTCCATTTGCCTTTATTCTTTGTCTCCATTTGCCTTTATTCTTTGTCTCCATTTGCCTTTATTCTTTATCTCCATTTGCCTTTATTCTTTGTCTCCATTTGCCTTTATTCTTTATCTTCATTTGCCTTTATTCTTTATCTCCATTTGCCTTTATTCTTTATCTCCATTTGCCTTTATTCTTTATCTCCATTTGCCTTTATTCTTTATCTTCATTTGCCTTTATTCTTTATCTTCATTTGCCTTTATTCTTTGTCTCCATTTGCCTTTATTCTTTGTCTCCATTTGCCTTTATTCTTTATCTTCATTTGCCTTTATTCTTTATCTTCATTTGCCTTTATTCTTTATCTTCATTTGCCTTTATTCTTTGTCTCCATTTACCTTTATTCTTTGTCTCCATTTACCTTTATTCTTTGTCTCCATTTGCCTTTATTCTTTATCTTCATTTGCCTTTATTCTTTATCTTCATTTGCCTTTATTCTTTATCTTCATTTGCCTTTATTCTTTGTCTCCATTTGCCTTTATTCTTTGTCTCCATTTGCCTTTATTCTTTATCTTCATTTGCCTTTATTCTTTATCTTCATTTGCCTTTATTCTTTATCTTCATTTGCCTTTATTCTTTATCTTCATTTGCCTTTATTCTTTATCTTCATTTGCCTTTATTCTTCATCTCCATTTGCCTTTATTCTTCATCTCCATTTGCCTTTATTCTTCATCTCCATTTACCTTTATTCTTCATCTCCATTTACCTTTATTTCCACCCCCAGAATAGAGCGGCTTGCCCGAGACATTTTCCAGGGAATCAAAGACCAGCCCCTGACTGCTATCTGTGTGCTGAAGGGGGGCTACCGCTTCTGCTCAGACCTCCTGGAGAAGGTGACAGCACTCAACAGGACACATGGCCAGGTGTCTGTGCCCATCACTGTGGACTTCATCAGACTCAAGAGTTACCAGGTGGGCACTGATTGCTAATGGTTACAAACTCTAATGGGCCGTACACACGTAGGGTTTTTTAAGCCTTTCCACCAGACTTTTTTTGCTAAGGTCCTCCTACTTTTTCCAGGAGACTTTTGAATCATACATGAAAAAACGTTATAATAATTAAAATAGATAATAATTATACGATTTGCATATGTTTTTCTTCTATTCTCGTGGAAAAAGTAGGATCAGCTTAGCAAAACGTCTGGTTGAAAGACTTAACCCTGCTGTGTACGGCTATTAAGAGAATCACAATCAGTTTACCATTATTTTGATGGTTGTACAGTCAAACAAAAGTGTATCAGAAATTGTTTTTTAATTTCCCATTTCCAAAATAAACTTTACTAAATGTAATGCTTGTAGATATTTTAAAATTGGTCTATGTACGCAGTGACAAATTAGTAAAAATAGAAAATAATAAAGGAAATAAGAATATAGAGATTTGACAAATTGATATCCTTCCATATTTTGTATTTTAAAAATTCATTATATAGTTTGTGTTATTTTTACAATGACAACAATATTCATCGACTCTTATTGTCAAGTGGCAGATTAATTCTCTCCCTTCCCCAGAACGAAGAATCTACCGGTGACATCAAAATAGTGGGAGGGGATCACCTCCCTAACTTGGAGGGGAGGAACCTCCTGGTGGTGGAGGACATCATAGACACTGGTAAGCAATGCACAACTTAACAAAAATGTTATAGCAAATACTAACAGGTGATAGGATGTACTTATAAATAAGGATGTACTTATATCATAGAAAAATGCAATTTGAAGTTGTAAAGTACAGTACACGTATATTACTTGCCCCAGTAAGCCCAGGGTAGAAATTCTAATTTGATTGTTTAGCTATTTTTGTGTTAGCTACAGCAGAAATTCTCATTTGTGATTTTAGTTTAGTTGGAGCGACCAATCACTAATTTCTTGTGCAGTACGAATAACAATGTAAGCAATCGAAAAAAAACTCTGCCAGGTCATTTAACAATCAAGAAGTGTGCAGTACCACAAAGTAGCGGATACACCAAACTACATAATGGCTATTATAATTCGAAGACCGAAATATCCTTTTATACTCTTCATTCCAGTTTACTTATAGTGTTAATTCTTTAACAATAGACAGTTTGTTTTATGTCTGATGATTAGCGAGATATGTAATTTCAATGTAACCTCTATTTCCAACATAAAAAGCCATTAATAATTTTCCTGTACGATAATTAACAAAGAGTCTCTCTATACTCCTCTTCAGGAAGGACTATGAAGAGGCTGTTGGAGATTCTACAGGGTTACAAGCCCAAGAGTCTGAGAGTAGCGTCTCTACTCATCAAGAGAAGAAATGACCAGCCTATCACCTACCGACCAGACTGTGAGTAATGATGGGGGTGATAGGAACTATCAGATAGATATTGGTATCGAACTTAGCCTCTTAAATGGATTTTCTATCATATAAATCAATCCGAAATAGAAAAATTGTGCATTAAATTAAACTTTTATTATCGAAAAGAAGTGACTTCAGAGCACATTGGTATCCATATCGAAACCGATAATATACTTCAACCTATATGCTGATTTTAGGGTCAATTTTTTTATAAAAAATTAGCTACATCTTTTACATCAAACTTTCGAGAAAACTGTTTACGAATGTTAACTTAATTCACAGTAAATTATATTCTATTGCATCTAGTTGGTTGTTTTCAAAGTAACATTATTTGTCATAATTATTAAGCAGATCATATTTAGATCAATAATTTAATCGTATTTGACAATCTGTACCTTCTATTTAGATTATTTCCAATAATCTCTTAAACTTTCAGATTGTGGCTTTGAAATTCCAGACAAGTTTGTGGTTGGTTACGCTTTGGATTACAATGAGTACCTCAGAGATCTGAACGTGAGTACTATACTGGTAGAGATTTTGAAGCATTAGGGAAAGAGACATTTTCTGGTCTTGTGAGATGTTAATAAGTTAATTGTGTATATTAGACTGGAATATCATTTTATATATTTACTTCAAATACGATTATCAGACACGCTTGATATAATATCCAAATTTTTCGGTGACCAAAAAATGAGTGCCTAATTTATCAATGAAACTGATATAAACTTCTCTATTTCCACTTTCAGCATATTTGTGTCATCAACGAAAATGGAAGGAAGAAATATGCCGTGGAGGAGGGTAGTAAACCAAAATAATATCAACATAGTTTATAATTAATAGTATTTACATTAACTGTATTTCAAATATATTTTCAACTGCATTCCACTTAATGTAGCAAGATCTTAAAATAAAGTTTCTAATCTTCTAACCAAGAGTGTCTAACTTTGGTGTCTCCTTCTTTGCAATGCCAGACAACAGTTTCTTAATTTCAGCAATGGCGCGGCCTGGATTGAGTCCCTGAGAAAATAACATCAGATTAGTATTCAATAACAAGATAGATCGTAACTACAAAATTTGCTAGATATCAAATTAAATTTTAAATTATTCAGCTATATTAGTCAACCTTGATATGTTAAACCATTTTGGTTAATTCTTCCTTTATTGTAAAAGTGAATCTAATAGATTCTTACACCAAATCTGCTTACCTTAGGACATGTTTTTGTACAGTTCATGATGGTGTGACATCTGTAAACTGAGAAAGGGTCCCTGAGTTTGTCCAGACGCTCCTTAGTGTGCTCGTCTCTGCAATGATTTAAATCGTGTAACTACAGGGTGATCAAACAAAGTGCAGACATTTATTGAATTAACAATACAGAAAAAAAAGAAACTTTAGAGGAAAAATGTATTATATATTTTTCAAGACATCTTCCCTTTGCCTTCACTGACATGCACTTGAATGCATGAGTCACGTTTGGAATCTGGTTATATTCCCTTAGAAACAATGATTTGAGTAACAGGCCTTCTTCTCAAAGATACCGCAAATTGAAAGTCCATTAGGTTAATCAAAAACTTTTCACAGTCATGGCCGTAATTATAGATAAAACATCACTTGATGGAAGGCTGGTGTTTCAGAGAGAGAAAGCTGCTTCTGTGGTTGTTGTTGTTTAACCTCCAAACATTCTCACCAGGTGAGAGGAACTAAGGGAAAGCCTCAGGAAGTTACAACTGCCTGAGGACGGGTCCAAAGGTGCCCCAGTGAATGCCTATTATGTGTACTTGAAGGGACGGACATGTGTGAGGATATGGTACACGGAGCCCCTGACTGGCGAGATGTAGCTAACTCACACCGATCTTACTCCGTTCCTATGCATGTAGGAGGGAAGGGACTAACCCTGTCCCACCGAGAAGGGACTCTCTGGGCCGTTTGGTTTTTGGATAACTTTAACAGGTGAAAAACTCTTCCATTCAAAAGAGGGTAAAATTTATCTGCAATATACTTTGAAGAGGTTATTGGTACCCAGGATAGATGCTACATTTGGAGAACACTGAGCAACTCTTCAACATGACAGAGCTAAGTCACCCAATCTTTTTCTGACATGGTGTAAGGAGAATATGGTTATCAAACTCTTGAAATAGTTGAAATTGGTTTGTTCTTTGGGAATCTAAGTAATTATAAAAAGGAGAATTATTGAAAAAATAAAAATCACTTAAAATGTTTCTAACGTTTCGGATTATAAAAAATCTATCATCAGTGGTATACAATTGTGAAATTTTCTGTAAAAATATAACATGGTTAAAATTGATTTGAAAACTAAGCAATGTTTAAAATGAGAAACTTTATTAAAACATAATAGGTCTTAAAACACATTTATAAAATAATTCTAGTTGAAGCATTAAAATATAAATAATTAAAATAATTAGAACGGGGAAGACACTCAGTGAAGTTATGTTGGTTGAATACCAGCTCCAAGTTTCTCCAAAAGGAGCTCTCCTCTCTGCAATCTTGTGGTCTTTGAAGTCTGCGAGATACACTGCTTTAGTTTTCGTGTAGGGTGGTAGGCTCAGATCATTATTTTTGCTAAATTTACACCATACGACAACTTAGTCTGAGGCGGCAAGCCAGTTTCCTTATGTTTCTCTTAATTCCTTCTGTTCACCCTAGTGCTGTTGTTATAAAATTCTTACTATATTATTTTGAGTAGTTTGCACCTTTGGAAAGGTTGAACCAGTCTCACTCAAGCTATTAGAGCCTTACAAACACCAGACCTGCTGACACGAGCCTTCAAAACTGTGCATATTTTTCCTAGGGGTCTTTTCTTTCTGAGACAATACTTTGATAGGCTAGTTTATTGTGCTCATTATAGAGCTAATTCTAATAGTTTATCCTGAAAAGAAAACTGATTATTAAGTTTATTTTTAACAATTAAAACAGTCTACACTACAACTGATCACACTGTAATTAAAATATATCAGGATAAAACCATAAACTAAAACATTTGGCAGTTTTATAACTGTTTTTAGCTATGATTGCTTGAATTCTTTCCCAAATTTAGCTTTTAAACATTTTATTTAAATGCAAAATTTGATAAAGAAATTAATCCATTACTTTAATTAATCAATTACTTTAATCAATCAATCATTAATAGAATATATAATTATGAATTGTAGCATTTGTTGCTTATTAGTAATTTTATGAAGATGAACTTTTCTTACGTTTGACTACACAATAAACACCAAATAGAAACACGTAGATAGTACTGAGGCAGTGTAACAAGTTACCTGGAGTCAATAATCCATCGGTATGCCTGCATGAGAACAGCAGGTCCAAGGTACTTGTCCCCATTCCACCAGTAGGATGGGCAGGAGGTGCTGCAGCAGGCACACAGGATGCACTCGTACAGGCCATCCTGAGGAGAGGCAGTGAAGAGTTGAACAGGCACTCTTTGTTGTGATAATATTTAGTCACTTGAACTAAGTATGAAAACCAGTTTGCCGAACTATATTTTATTATATCTAATATAAATCTAGAAGAAGAGTTAGTTAATCTTTGGAAATTAGCAAACAGAAAAAAAATCATTACTACAGATAGCTAAACTTTTTTAGACTGTAAAAATATTGAAAATTCCACTATATGTGAAAGAAATCGTCTAAAGGTAAAAGTTCCAAGTTGACACTTATATTAAATGACACTCACGAGTTTCTTCCTGTCCTCAGCATCTTGAAGGTACTGTCTGTCTCCTGGCTTTAGACCATCATCTCTTTGGAGCCAGGGCTGGATGGATCTGGACAGACAGGGAGATTTAGTCAATTAGAAAAATAAAAACAATAACCTGCATTTGAAGACTATAAAACTAATTTGATGTGAAAAGTATTGCAATTTGGTAAACTCACCAATATTGAAAGAGAAGAGGAACACACTAAACAATTGTAACTTTATGTTCTGTAAAGATATTGGTAGGCTTTGGCCTGAAGTATGTTTACACTAGTTATATTCTTTGCTGCTACAATAACAGTAGCATCTATTCGTTTCCCACCTGTATTGGTCATAGAAGTTGTTCATATCAGGTACTAAGTCCTTGATGACGTACATGTGAGGGAGGGGGTACACCTTAGTGGGTTTGCTGAGGTTGGTGTCGATTTTACTGCAATGCAATGGGAAACATTAGGAATAAACACAAGAAAGTTAACGAGTAGAGGAAAGTTATAATTTTGGCGAGAACACTACTCAATGACAATAAATATAGTCTACTAATTTAACGTTTTCAAATTTGTAATGCTTGTAGATATTTAAAATTGGTTTGTTACATTTCAAAATAAGAAAATAGAAAACTGGTATATATTTAAAATTTAATTTAGCTTATGAAAATTGAAATAGAGACTCTGTTAGAGAGTTGATTAATTATTAATTTGAAGACCGAGTTATTTTAATGGTTACTAATCACAGTTACAGTAACTTGGAAGAACAAATTTGATATAAAATAAAATATCAGCTACACACAATATTTGGCAACATTAGAGTTTTGAAATTTTATAATTTCATTGGTGCAACAATATTGACACAATAAGCTTCACTATTTGTTTCCTAAAAGCTGTTTGAAGTTTTAAAGAAAGACATTATTAATCTGAGGAAATGATGAGAATACATTTTAAAATTGAACTACAGTTGAGCAAGCTATCCCACCTGATGCAGGCCAGAGTGTTGACACCACCAATGTTCATGGAGCAGGAGCCACAGATACCTTCACGGCAGGACCTCCTTAGAGTCAAGGTAGGGTCCATCTCATTCTTAATCTTGAGGAGCGCGTCTAGCATCATTGGACCACATCTGAAAAGTTGTTTGATGAGAGTATGTGTGATAGGAATAAAAGTTCCTGATTCAGGAGTATGAATAGGAATAAGTAAGTATTTAAAAGCTATAATATATATGAGTAATTGTGCTATTTGCAAACTTTTAGACACAAATACAATTCATTTTTCACATTAATCAAATACCTAAGGAACATTAACAAGGGAAGAAAATGACACTCACAGATAACTAAACATCTAAGTTAAAGTTGAATGTCTTCATATTCAAATTAAACTAAAATTATTAATTTTGTAAAATTATAAAATATAAATAATGGATTTAGCTAATAGCAACTAATACTATAAATGAGTAAAATGGATAACTGTGAAGATAGAATTTGATGACAGTTTAGCGATGGCAGATTTATCCAATCCAAGCTATTTGGAGAAAATATTAAACCAGAATTGATATTTTCACTGAATTACAAAATGATTGTAATGAAGCCAAGAAGACATCAGCTGAATAACAAGAAAAGACAATTTTTTAGCTCTAATTTATTTTTAATTGCAGTAGCTAGCTAGAGTTTAGTATAATTTAAAATTCAGATTAGGCAATGAAAAATAACAAGGGGTGTATTCCACAAAACGATGATGATATCAAGTTAAAAAAACAACAAGATAGATCTTTCCAAGAGATTTGGCATACTTACGCATTAAGGTCCACCTCATAGGTTTGCATCCTAGGCTTATCCCCAGCAACCTCAGGGTCCCATCTGTAGACAGAGATCTTCTTCATCCTTGTCTCCTGCTTCTCCTGAGGGGAAGCAGCAGTGCTGAGCACTCTACTGGCCACTCCTCCAGCAACAACATTGCTCTGCTGGAGCTGAATAGAGAGAAGTGCTGGTTAGTTAGATAAAGCCATAAAGGTAGGGGAAGTTGAGTTCTTAGTTAATGGTTAGTTCCACATTACTCTACCTACAGGCTACAGGAGAAATTATGCATCTGGTCATTCTTCCTACTAATTTATGCAGTTGTCAAATAGATACAGTAAAATTTCCTATTGATGTAAAGAAAGTATAATAAGTGATCAAATTGGCTAATTACTTTAGGAGGCTTAACATATTGCTACCGAACTAATTATAGGTTGGAATATTAGACACAAAGAAAATAAGTAAAAATATCCAGAGCTGGGCGTTCCGCAAGAATGTTCGCGAAACTTTATTCGCGTGTCGGTTCGGACTGGAAAATGGGTTCGGACATTCGGATTCGGAACCTCTTCAAAAGCGGTTCGGACTTCAGTGTTCGGAACGTCTTTTTCGCAAGTCCGAACCTCCGTACCCGGGGAAAACTGAACTGTTCATTTAATTATGTTACGTTCTGAACATGTACCGTACCTCTCGGCTACTATTATATACATAGGTTTCTGCTTAACACTGAAGCGAAGAACATGCGTCTTTCCCCGCTCTTCTTTTATCACGTTATTCATCCTTTCTTGAATAGCGGTAAGTTTTATAATAATCTTAACAAGTTAATTCTTTAATAACGGATTATGTTCCCTCAAATCTCAATTAAAATTGCTTGAAATAAGTAGAACTATAGGTAAGGTTATAAACGTATATATTAGGTAACATTACATAACACCCTATCCTAGTACCTTAGCCGTTGGCTAACCAGTCCTCATGGAAAAATAATAATAACTTAAATTCAAGACCGATTTTAAAGCTTAGATAATTGGTTACTTTAATATGGATACATTGTCTTGCATTGTTATGACGACAGAGTTGGTCTTAATTTTTCTTTGCATGAAATTCGGAGGTCAGAAGAAAATTCAGAATAACAACTTAAATTACATATTGGAGTGGAGACTGGGGACCTTTAAAGATACTTAATGCTCATACTCAACATTACTAACTTATTAAGTAGTAAGTAGCTACAGTGGAACTCCTTTATAGTGAACTCCTGTATAGTGAATCATGCTGAATAGTAAAATCTTGTATAGCGAACTTACCTCTATAGTGAACATATTTAGGTTAGTCTGCACAAATATTCGTAAGTTTTCAATGAATTTCTTATTCCTATTAAGTAAATTCTCTAAATTTGTTGTATTTCATGAAATAGCAGTTCTACCAGTGCAAATCCTCTATAATGTAGTCATATGAAGTCACAGTATAATTATTATTATAAATTTATTATATTAACCCTAATGAATTTGACGTATGTTTTAGAGGCATATCTTTTTTAAATTACTTTATATATTCCATGTCATTTCTTTAAATTTACTGGCCTTTCTTGACTTTGTTCCTACATAAATACCAACTATATTTACTAATTCAAAAGTGAAATATTTACGTATCGACATAAATAAGCGTAAATTATGGAATTAATTGTACCTTAGTAACGTGTGGCAACGTAGAAATACAGATTGATAACGCAATACGCAAGAATGTGTCCACGTTTTATGTAGTAGAGACAAATGCGCGAGCTGTGATTGGTTCACACTCCATCCAATAACAGTTCAGCTCACTCAGTTGCCAATCTCTTATATAGCTATGTATTTATTTCTCCTTATATATTCAATATTTTTACTTGAAATTTGGTACACATTAGTTTAGTACATATACTAACAACTTGTAAAAATACAGTAATGTAGGTTTATAAATAAGACATGTGTTTTTTTAACATAGAGTGAAACCTTCTCGTTGTAACTTGTTTCTGACAAATAGTTAGTATCTTGTTGAAAAACTGTTTTTTTTTATATAGGTTGCCCTAATAGCCTAAAAATCAGAGGTTGGCTTACAAAGGTTCGGACTAAATGTTTGGTTCGGAACAAATGTTCGGACCAAACTTTTCCAAATTGGGTTCGCTATACGGAGGTTCGGAACCCAAAATCGACGAAGATTCGGGTTCGGATTCGGAACCTAAAAAAAGGTTCGCGCGCCCAGCTCTGAAAATATCTCAAAATTAACTTGGAAAATGGAAACAAACAGGCATAAATCAGTCAGTACAATATGTGAGATACTTTAGATATTTGAGATCTGTGAACAATTATGAATTAATTATCAGCTAGCATAATTTTACCTATAATTTATTGAGACAAATCAGAGACCAAAGTAAGAAATTCAAGAACTTATCAGTTGTCAGAGTCAAAAAATGGAAATTTGTTTATTTCACAGTTTAATTCAGACAAAAAACTACAAAAACTACAAAGTTGCCTATTCTCAAAGTAAAAAATCAAGAACTGTTTTGCTCATGAAAGAAACAAAATTTCTCTCAAATCTGATTCAATAATCCAGTCTGAAAAGTATAGCAGGATTTGAGAATCAATCTTGCACCCATCACCCAAGTCCTATATAATTTCTATGTTCCCATGTTATTTGCAGCCACTGGCAGCCAGCACCCAAATCCAAATTTCTGTATAAAAATTCTGCGAGTTTGTGACAGTTATTTTGAGCCCTTCAATTTTAAATGGTAATAAATATCTAATTTTCTCCTATGATACCAGTCTGAAAAGTAAGTCTCCACAGACCCAGGATATTTTTTTTAGAAATTGGGATTTGGGCACAGCAAATAAGTGAAATAACATGGGATGAGAACATAGGATTTAAATAGGACTTGGCCACCACTCTGGAAAATACCTTGGGCTAACAGGTGAATTTTAGAGGCTAAATGCTGGGGATTATTATATTATACAGTTCCCAATAATTTGTTACTGTATTTTAAGGTTTGCTAAACTCCAACAGAGCCAGTCTGCAAAAGATGCATGAAGTTTTGAAGTTTATCCAGCGACTATTGAGGCCTTGAAATTAGTCTCCTGAATTATCCGGAGACAATTTTCTAATTAATTCCTATGTTTACATGTATTTATAATTTATTGGAGAGTATTTTGAGATTTTTGGCCATTTTGGAGAGAAATTTGAAAATCAGTGGAGAGAATTGCCCCAAAAATTAAATATCTGGAGACTGATTGTGCATCAGTGCATGCTTTGCAGACTGGCAACAGAGTGATTAATCCATCAGAAAAGACCACTTTTTCCAAAGTGGCTTGGGCACAGGATTAATCCACGAATCCTATTGTACTTTTCAGACTGGCTATGATCCACTCTGGAAAATACCTTAGGCTAACAGATGAATTTTAGAGGGTAACCAAGTAAATTAGTATGTCTCATAAACTCACCATTTGTCTCTCCAGCTCTCTCCAAAATTCAACAAATTCTCTCCAAAATAATCGAATTATCATTAATTCTCTCCAAAATAGCATTGTAGCATAGGAGAAAAATAGATAAAACTCGCCATTTGCAATTGAAGGGCTCAAAATAACAGTCACAAACTCGCCATTAAAATGGCGAGTTTGGACATGCTTTATTACTTGGGAGGGTAAATGCTGTGGATTTACGATTATGCAGTTCCCATTAATTTATTACTGTATTTTAAGGTTTGCTAAACTCCAACAGAGTAATTAATCCATCAGAAAAGACTACTTTTTCCAGAGTGGGCTATGATACAATGTTTAATGTTATTAATATTTTGGATAGAATTTATGTAAGTAGATCATTTTGGAGAGAAATTTGGAGAGAACTTGACAGACAAATGGAGAGTTTATGTGACATACTATTTTACTTGGCCAGTATTATAATTATTGGCAACTTTTGAAGGATTAAATAAGTTTTAAGACTTGTAAATATTATAACAAGTAAATCAAAATCACTCCCAAAATACCATGTTTCAGAGGCTGGAAAATTATAAAACCATTTTTGAGCCAAAATTTCAAAAAAAATCTGAGCCAAGCCAATTTGCTCATTTTTTGAAGATTTCAAGCCAAAAGCAAAATTAACATGGGAAATAGGAATTAATTCAAAATTTAAAGCCAATTAGACATATCTGAGATTTGACCATTTCAAATCTAAGCCAATTAATTGGCTTTAACTGACATACTCTTATACATGGTAACATGGCCAAAATAGTCTCAAGAGATACACATGCACCGGACAATGACCATAACTTCACAAGGAAGTTTTTTAGATATAAATTCTTCACTAGGAAGTAAAATTTCTCCATTATAGTATCTTACCTAAACGTTAATTGTGGCCACCGGCCCACCTGGCCAAGTAATAATGCATGTCCAAACTCCCCATTTTTATGGCGAGTTTGTGACTGTTATTTTGAGCCTCTCCATTGCAAATGGCGAGTTTTATCTATTTTTCTCCTATGCTACAATGTTATTTTGGAGTGAATTAATGATAATTTGATCATTTTGGAGAGAATTTGTTGAATTTTGGAGAGAGCTGGAGAGACAAATGGTGAGTTTATGAGACATACTAATTTACTTTAACTTGGCCACCTGGATCCATTTTAGAGTGACTAAACTGGCAACTTTCCTGCCACACTTTGGAAGTTTGGAACATGGACTGGCAACTTAAAACTTTGTGCATACTTTCAAACATGAGGTGATTGAGGTCCAGACTTGAGACTCATGAGCTGTCCATTTTTCTCTCCAGGCATCAGCTCAGTCAGTCCTCAGAGTGAGGCTAGTTAAGCTTCTTTACATGGATATTGGATTTGAGAAATAAAACTCGGGAGTTTTATCTTCATCTGCCTGATCTTAGACTAGACAAAATAAATAAATACCGTACTACTACACATCATATAGGTATGTCACATTGTGCAAAAGGTGAGAGATATATTGCAAGCTTCACAGAGCCATAACTGTAATGTTAAATGCTCTATCTGAGTCTATTATTCTGTCATATTGACATATTCATACCTATTAGGTATGTTATGTAACCGACTTAATTATTTTAACCTAACAAATCCAGGTGATTACCTATAAGATATACAATGTTTTTTTAACATTTCACATAATAAATAACAACTTCTAAAAGTGAATAAACTCACCAGTTTGATAGCCTTAGAAGATATCATCTCGTAAAGTTTTATTAATTATTTAACAACCGACCAGCTGAAAGTGCCAGGCAAATTGCTAAGTTGCGATCACGTCAAACTGTTGCCTGCACAAACTACATGTTTTCTCACAGGATTGTATATGGAAATTACTTTAATAGATTTTTTGCTTCAAAAGTCTTTTTCTATCATTGACATATATTATATAGAGGAAGTCACAGATATTATTGATACTATACATAAAGAACATATCAGGATCATATTGGTCGGTGATCCTATATATAGGTAGGTAAATAAAGATTTATATCAATTGATAACCCTATTTTCTGTTATTGATCAAATTTTAATGTATATAGTGTAATTTTTTTCATCTACCATTTACAAAAGAAATGATTTAACTCGCATTTTACACAGCAGAAACAGCGTAATAATTTTACTTAGACACATATATATATATAAATAAGATTTTAGAATGCATAAAACACGAAATGAATATTTCATTAACAAACGAATATGTATTTCATATCACTGTTTATCATTTTTATCAAAGAAATCATAATTCCTAGTAGCCAAGGTGTCTCCAATGTACCTAAGTTAGTGACAGGTGCAGGTGTTCACAGGTTGTCTTCACCGTAGGAGCAGTAGCAGGACGTAGCTCCATGCTTCGATTGGCACCAGAGAGGCAGACACCCAATCCATAGACACTAAATATAACCCTTTGAAGCTACCTTGCTGAGGCTAAGCACTACTTTAAACGCCTTTGTATTTGGTGACATGTACTTGGACTTAATAAATAATTTAAAGAATGGGCGTGATGATGAATATTATTTAAGAATAAGGTTGGCATCTGGTGAATGACAAAAATTTCACTGATATATTTTCTATGACTAATGCATTTAGGCATAGTTCGGGCCACATGAGTGCTATCTATCAAGTTAGTTGTCAATATTCCAGTAAGAAGTTATACCAATAAGGCCAATGTCATGCATAAATAACTTCCTCGGCTCTTCTTCATACACATCTACTGAAATCAATGCAGCCCTCACAACTTTAAATGAACTAAGCCATAAACAACGAAGACACTAATAATAACTTTATGTGGCATGGTAATAAAGTGGTCTATTTGATAGGG
Organism: Caprella mutica; assembly: GCA_947561585.1. Lineage (NCBI taxonomy): Eukaryota > Metazoa > Arthropoda > Malacostraca > Amphipoda > Caprellidae > Caprella > Caprella mutica. The sequence goes on from CANNZV010000758.1 coordinate 111,011, forward strand.
AGGCACTACAGGGTCACTGGATAATAATCTGAAGGCAATCACAGCCAGAGAATGATGATGACCAACACGCAACAGTAGCTGACTCACCGGTTAGATATAGACACTCTTTGGGAACGGTTACTGTCAATGAAGCCTGTGAATCATTATCATCACATTGCATAATTCAATTAGTTCTAATTTAAAAGATTTTTGTCATTTATCAAGCAAGAAATGATTGTCTGTTTATATTTTAATGTATATGAGTAAAAAACTGTAGCAATTTTGTCAAATGAACATTATTCCGTGCATGAAATGTAGGACAAATTTCGCAATAAGAATGAAGTATAATGGAGGTAGGGAAGAGATTGTTCTCGTTACCTTTAACACTACCAAGGATTGACTATCTGCAGCTACAACCAAATGAAACACTTCACCAAACGAAAGCGATTGGGCACCACAAAACTTGTACACTTACAGTCTACCTCCTCTATCTTAGAGTGGAGTTTATTTCTATTGTTTTGTGTATTTATATGTAATTAAGTTAGAGATGCACATTAACTTAATTGGTTTGATATACAAACTATAAAACCCTTCCTTTAATTGAAGAAAACTTAATTTAATCATTCTAGATAATGAGCGCATCCTCCTGAAGTTAAATGAATAAATATCATAACGATTAATTCGGATAAAATGAATAAAAGAAAATCTATAAAAGAAAGATAAAATAAGTTTAAAACAATCTCCATACATTAAATATATGTTAATAACTCTGGTATACAAGAAAATGATAGATAACATTAATACATTCAAACATCACATGTATGGTTTTGTAGTTGTTTCCCAGCAAGAGTGGTATGGATCACCCAACTTTTCAATTCTTAGGAACCATTTCGTAGCTATAGTTCTCATTTCTCGCCCTGCAATAGTAAGTACGCGCGTCTGCAGCTCGTAGCGCACTCCTCGGCAGCCGGTGTAGATCGTGTGAAGGTATTTCCTCGTAATTACCTGCCACGAAGGGATATTAGCAGAACGCACTCACCGGAAAGTTGTTTGCGGCAACTACTTCCATAGTGCTTTTTCCTGCGCCTCGATACACTCCCAGCAACGTACAGGCGATAACTTGCGATAGAAACGCCTCGCGAGAAGAGGTGGTTACTGTAGGTGAAGAGGTGGTTACTGTAGGTGAAGAGGTGGTTACTGTAGGTGGAGAGGTGGTTACTGTAGGTGGAGAGGTGGTTACTGTGGGTGGAGAGGTGGTTACTGTGGGTGAAGAGGTGGTAACTGTAGGTGAAGAGGTGGTTACTGTAGGTGAAGAGGTGGTGACTGTAGGTGGAGAGATGGTTACTGTGGGTGAAGAGGTGGTTACTGTAGGTGAAGAGGTGGTTACTGTAGGTGAAGAAGTGGTTACTGTAGGTGGAGAGGTGGTTACTGTAGGTGGAGAGGTGGTTACTGTGGGTGGAGAGGTGGTTACTGTGGGTGAAGAGGTGGTTACTGTAGGTGAAGAGGTGGTTACTGTGGGTGAAGAGGTGGTTACTGTAGGTGGAGAGGTGTTACTGTAGGTGAAGAGGTGGTTACTGTAGGTGAAGAGGTGGTTACTGTAGGTGGAGAGGTGGTAGCTGTAGGTGAAGAGGTGGTTACTGTAGGTGAAGAGGTGGTTACTGTAGGTGGAGAGGTGGTAGCTGTAGGTGAAGAGGTGGTTACTGTAGGTGGAGAGGTGGTTACTGTAGGTGAAGAGGTGGTTACTGGTGTAGGTGTATCTAATAATCAATCCCAATCTATTTACTACTTATACTTAATTCACAATTAATAATGTTCAATTTCACTACACAGAGTTGTTTCATTTCAGTTCTGACAAAATTTCGTATATTGAATAAGGTTTATCACCTAACAGACAGTAAGATGTTGATGGTCAGTGAGTGGGTGCATCTCTCCCTAGTGACTGTACTTTGCACTGTACGCACGTCACGAGAAGATGGAGGGGGGGGGGAGTAGTTGCCACGTGTCACTGGATAAACCATCTCTTAACCTTTACTGTGATGAGTGTGATGTACATAGAGTGTTGGTGTATAGGTAGGTGATGTATATTCAAATCTGAATATACATTTCAAATTGAAATTTAGATTTCTACCGTTTCTTAACTACAATATGAATCATAGTAAGGATATATTATTATATTATAACACGATTTGACAATAATTCAGAATTTCACAAACCAGCTCGTATGTCCCTAATGAATTACTATGTGTATTAACTCACAATTATTGACAGTTGTGACACAATGATATCATTTCTTGGGAAGCCATTCGTCAACTATATTTCCTGTAGGCTGAATTCTTTATAAGTTATTAAGTATAAATTAACTTTATTTCTCTACTATGTACTAAACTGCACGCAGACTATGAAGGTAAAGCTTGGATATCCTCTGCATTGATAAAAACACAAAAAGAACTTAGGACTGTTAACCTGAGACTATTCAGTGGTGTTAAAGACATAACATTACAGGGAGCCTATTTTCATTTTCATTTGATATAATCCGAACCAAATTTTTACTACAAACAGTTAATTTAATTGTCGTAAAATAAATTACAGGTGTTACACCTTATCAGGTAAATTACAGGTGTTATACCTTATCAGGTAAATTACAGGTGTTATACCTTATCAGGTAAATTACAGGTGTTATACCTTACCAGGTAAATTACAGGTGTTATACCTTATCAGGTAAATTACAGGTGTTATACCTTACCAGGTAAATTACAGGTGTTACATCTTAATAAAAATTCAAAAGTATAAAATGTTATCATCAACCTCTTAAAATTGTAAATTACTTAATAGAATTATTATGGAAATAAAAGTTTGAAAGTTAATTTTTATAATATTTTTCAAACAATACAAAATTTCATCAACACTTTTAAAAACCTTATAGACAATTCTTAGCAAATAGCTCACTACTCTTGCACATACCTCACTACTCTTGCACATAGCTCACTACTCTTGCACATACCTCACTACTCTTGCACATAGCTCACTACTCTTGCACATACCTCACTACTCTTGCACATAGCTCACTACTCTTGCACATACCTCACTACTCTTGCACATAGCTCACTACTCTTGCACATACCTCACTACTCTTGCACATAGCTCACTACTCTTGCACATACCTCACTACTCTTGCACATAGCTCACTACTCTTGCACATAGCTCACTACTCTTGCACATAGCTCACTACTCTTGCATATAGCTCACTACTCTTGCACATACCTCACTACTCTTGCACATAGCTCACTACTCTTGCACATAGCTCACTACTCTTGCACATAGCTCACTACTCTTGCACATAGCTCACTACTCTTGCACATAGCTCACTACTCTTGCACATAGCTCACTACTCTTGCACATAGCTCACTACTCTTGCACATAGCTCACTACTCTTGCACATAGCTCACTACTCTTGCACATACCTCACTACTCTTGCACATAGCTCACTACTCTTGCACATACCTCACTACTCTTGCACATAGCTCACTACTCTTGCACATACCTCACTACTCTTGCACATAGCTCACTACTCTTGCACATACCTCACTACTCTTGCACATAGCTCACTACTCTTGCACATACCTCACTACTCTTGCACATAGCTCACTACTCTTGCACATACCTCACTACTCTTGCACATAGCTCACTACTCTTGCACATAGCTCACTACTCTTGCACATAGCTCACTACTCTTGCATATAGCTCACTACTCTTGCACATACCTCACTACTCTTGCACATAGCTCACTACTCTTGCACATAGCTCACTACTCTTGCACATAGCTCACTACTCTTGCACATAGCTCACTACTCTTGCACATAGCTCACTACTCTTGCACATAGCTCACTACTCTTGCACATAGCTCACTACTCTTGCACATAGCTCACTACTCTTGCACATAGCTCACTACTCTTGCACATAGCTCACTACTCTTGCACATAGCTCACTACTCTTTCTTTCTTTTCTCACTAATTAGCTTGTAAGTTCACATCCAAATTACCAACTGTATTCTTATCGCCAGTCAAAATCATTCAAATTACTGCAATTAACTGATAGAAAGGGAATAAATGTGATAAAATGCTGAGGTTATTAGACAAACTAATATGCTCAGTGCTGTGGGAGAGAAGTTTATCCTCGTGAGTGCTGAGACTAAATCCTAATAATTCATTTCAAAGATATCTATTGAATACACATAAATTATCTAAAATGTTGTCATAAATTAGGGAGGCAGGCAAGGCACTATTATTTCTCAAAATGACTTCCTACTCACTGTAAGAAGAATCTAAGAGTACAGTGCAACACACGGTGCTGCTCTAAATAGTGTTGGTTATGTTGGTGAGATGCTCTAGCTTATCCAGTCAATTCACATCCATTATCATGTCCGGGGAACTTCTCCAGCTAATTGTGAGTGCTTCCTCCTCAGCATTCCCAGCAAAGATACCTGCTGCTTCCTTCAACCGAAGGAGAGGGTGAAAATACAGGGTGAGGAGAAGGAACCTACAGGGTTGAGAAGAAGGAACCTACAGGGTGAGAAGGAGGAACCTACAGGGGTGAGAAGAAGAAACCTACAGGGGTGAGAAGAAGGAACCTAGAGGGGTGAGAAGAAGGAACCTACAGGGGTGAGAAGAAGGAACCAACAGGGGTGAGAAGAAAGAACCTACAGGGGTGAGAAGAAGGAACCTACAGGGGTGAGAAGAAGGAACCTACAGGGGTGAGAAGAAGGAACCTACAGGGGTGAGAAGAAGGAACCTACAGGGGTGAGAAGAAGGAACCTACAGGGGTGAGAAGAAGGAACTTACAGGGGTTAGAAGAAGGAACCTACAGGGGTGAGAAGAAGGAACCTACAGGGGTGAGAAGAAGGAACTTACAAGGGTGAGAAGAAGAAACCTACAGGGGTGAGAAGAAAGAACCTACAGGGGTGAGAAGAAGGAACCTACAGGGGTGAGAAGAAGGAACTTACAGGGGTTAGAAGAAGGAACCTACAGGGGTGAGAAGAAGAAACCTACAGGGGTGAGAAGAAGGAACCTACAGGGGTGAGAAGAAGAAACCTACAGGGGTGAGAAGAAGGAACCTACAGGGGTGAGAAGAAGGAACCTACAGGGGTGAGAAGAAGGAACCTACAGGGGTGAGAAGAAGGAAACTACACGGTTGAGAAGAAGGAACCTACAGGGGTGAGAAGAAGGAACTTACAGGGGTGAGAAGAAGGAACTTACAGGGGTGAGAAGAAGGAACTTACAGGGGTGAGAAGAAGGAACCTACAGGGGTGAGAAGAAGGAACCTACAGGGGTGAGAAGAAGGAACCTACAGGGGTGAGAAGAAGGAACCTACAGGGGTGAGAAGAAGGAACTTACAGGGGTTAGAAGAAGGAACCTACAGGGGTGAGAAGAAGGAACCTACAGGGGTGAGAAGAAGGAACTTACAAGGGTGAGAAGAAGAAACCTACAGGGGTGAGAAGAAAGAACCTACAGGGGTGAGAAGAAGGAACCTACAGGGGTGAGAAGAAGGAACTTACAGGGGTTAGAAGAAGGAACCTACAGGGGTGAGAAGATGAAACCTACAGGGGTGAGAAGAAGGAACCTACAGGGGTGAGAAGAAGAAACCTACAGGGGTGAGAAGAAGGAACCTACAGGGGTGAGAAGAAGGAACCTACAGGGGTGAGAAGAAGGAACCTACAGGGGTGAGAAGAAGGAAACTACACGGTTGAGAAGAAGGAACCTACAGGGGTGAGAAGAAGGAACCTACAGGGGTGAGAAGAAGGAAACTACACGGTTGAGAAGAAGGAACCTACAGGGGTGAGAAGAAGGAACTTACAGGGGTTAGAAGAAGGAACCTACAGGGGTGAGAAGAAGGAACCTACAGGGGTGAGAAGAAGGAAACTACAGGGGTGAGAAGAAGGAACCTACAGGGGTGAGAAAAAGGAACCTACAGGGGTGAGAAGAAGGAACTTACAAGGGTGAGAAGAAGAAACCTACAGGGGTGAGAAGAAGGAACCTACAGGGGTGAGAAGAAGGAACCTACAGGGGTGAGAAGAAGGAACTTACAGGGGTTAGAAGAAGGAACCTACAGGGGTGAGAAGAAGAAACCTACAGGGGTGAGAAGAAGGAACCTACAGGGGTGAGAAGAAGAAACCTACAGGGGTGAGAAGAAGGAACCTACAGGGGTGAGAAGAAGGAACCTACAGGGGTGAGAAGAAGGAACCTACAGGGGTGAGAAGAAGGAACCTACAGGGGTGAGAAGAAGAAACCTACAGGGGTGAGAAGAAGGAACCTACAGGGGTTAGAAGAAGGAACCTACAGGGGTGTGAAGAAGGAACCTACAGGGGTGAGAAGAAGGAACCTACAGGGGTGAGAAGAAGGAACCTACAGGGGTGAGAAGAAGGAACCTACAGGGGTGAGAAGAAGGAACCTACAGGGGTGAGAAGAAGGAACCTACAGGGAACCTACAGGGGTTAGAAGAAGGAACCTACAGGGGTGAGAAGAAGGAACCTACAGGGGTTAGAAGAAGGAACCTACAGGGGTGTGAAGAAGGAACCTACAGGGGTGAGAAGAAGGACCTACAGGGGTGAGAAGATGGAACCTACAGGGGTGAGAAGAAGTAACCTACAGGGGTGAGAAGAAGGAACCTACAGGGGTGAGAAGAAGAAACCTACAGGGGTGAGAAGAAGGAACCTACAGGGGTGAGAAGAAGGAACCTACAGGGGTGAGAAGAAGGAACCTACAGGGGTGAGAAGAAGAAACCTACAGGGGTGAGAAGAAGGAACCTACAGGGGTGAGAAGAAGGAACCTACAGGGGTGAGAAGAAGGAACCTACAGGGGTGAGAAGAAGGAATCTACAGGGGTGAGAAGAAGGAACCTACAGGGGTGAGAAGAAGGAACCTACAGGGGTGAGAAGAAGGAACCTACAGGGGTGAGAAGAAGGAATCTACAGGGGTGAGAAGAAGGAACCTACAGGGGTGAGAAGAAGGAACCTACAGGGTGAGAAGAAGGAACCTACAGTGTAGAGAGGCAATAGTGTAATGGTGGCCGGAAAATTCGGTCTCGGAATGAAAAAAATTTCAGCCAAAAGACACAAGCACTCCTGGCAAAGGTTCAGTTATGAATGGTTTAGCTTTATTACCTCTATTTTACTTATGAAATAGAATACTGATGATCTATCTGTATAAGAGGGCGTGACGCCCCCGAACCCCCAAACCAGGTCATTATACGATCATAAAGTGTGCAATACAACAAACTAGCGGATAAATCTTCATTTGTTTCTTGACATATTTGTTGAGTTTTTCAAAGTAATTTTCATATATTTATACATAAATGAAGATTATTTTGAAACTCTCAACAAAGTTTGTTGTATCCGCTAGTTTGCTGTACTGCACACTTCGTGATTTTTTAATGACCTGGCAGTGGGTGGGGGGAGCCTGCCCCCTGATGCATCTAACTAATAAGTTTTTATTTAGTTATACCTCAAACCGAAAGCTCCGAGACCGAATTTTCCACTCGAATCTCCTGTTGAATAAATGTCAAAACATGTAAAAATTACTAATGTTACGTATCATATCAACAGTTAATGATGTTACCCACTTTTAATAAATGCATTACACATTTTAGTACTCATAATGTCAACTTTTTCTGTATTAGCTCTTCAATTAAATCATTATTAAACAAGATCACATTTCCCTAGAACCAATAATTTAATGGGAATTAAAGGGTAAGATAATTCATTAATCCAAGTGAATTACTAAGTTTACACCAATAGTTAAACAATGAATTGTGATAAATAAAAATACTAAGTAGACATCTTTTGTAGCATTAGTTTAGCTATGACTTGCCTTACTAGTACTAACACAATTTAGCATTAGTTCATTAGTTAAGCTTTGACTTGCCTTACTAGTACTAACACAATTTAGCATTAGTTCATTAGTTAAGCTTTGACTAGCCTTACTAGTACTAACACAATTTAGCATTAGTTCATTAGTTAAGCTTTGACTAGCCTTACTAGTACTAACACAATTTAGCTCCATAGAGGCGGATTGTAACCTAAAGTCCGGATGTAGGTACCTACCCATACAGGATGCGTACAGTCACCTCTAGCAGTGCCTGTGGTTGTGTACAGGCTATAACTACAGGCACTGGCAGTGAGGTTATACAGGTAAGCAGTGTGAGCTCCTAGAGGAAGTTTGTAGGAATATAGAGTGATAAGAACTGTAGAATGTAGAGTGATAAGGAGTGTAGAGTGATAAGAACTGTAGAATGTAGAGTGATAAGAACTGTAGAGTGTAGAGTGATAAGAACTGTAGAATGTAGAGTGATAAGGAGTGCAGAGTGATAAGAACTGTAGAATGTAGAGTGATAAGAACTGTAGAATGTAGAGTGATAAGAACTGTAAAATGTAGAGTGATAAGAACTGTAGAATGTAGAGTGATAAGAACTGTAGAGTGTAGAGTGATAAGAACTGTAGAATGTAGAGTGATAAGGAGTGCAGAGTGATAAGAACTGTAGAGTGTAGAGTGATAAGAACTGTAGAATGTAGAGTGATATGAACTGTAGAATGTAGAGTGATAAGAACTGTAGAGTGTAGAGTGATAAGAACTGTAGAATGTAGAGTGATAAGAACTGTAGAGTGTAGAGTGATAAGAACTGTAGAATGTAGAGTGATAAGAACTGTAGAATGTAGAGTGATAAGAACTGTAGAATGTAGAGTGATAAGAACTGTAGAGTGATAAGAACTGTAGAATGTAGAGTGATAAGAACTGTAGAGTGTAGAGTGATAAGAACTGTAGAGTGTAGAGTGATAAGAACTGTAGAATGTAGAGTGATAAGGAGTGCAGAGTGATAAGAACTGTAGAATGTAGAGTGATAAGAACTGTAGAATGTAGAGTGATAAGAACTGTAGAATGTAGAGTGATAAGGAGTGCAGAGTGATAAGAACTGTAGAATGTAGAGTGATAAGAACTGTAGAATGTAGAGTGATAAGAACTGTAGAATGTAGAGTGATAAGAACTGTAGAATGTAGAGTGATAAGAACTGTAGAGTGTAGAGTGATAAGAACTGTAGAATGTAGAGTGATAAGAACTGTAGAGTGTAGAGTGATAAGAACTGTAGAGTGTAGAGTGATAAGAACTGTAGAATGTAGAGTGATAAGGAGTGCAGAGTGATAAGAACTGTAGAATGTAGAGTGATAAGAACTGTAGAATGTAGAGTGATAAGAACTGTAGAATGTAGAGTGATAAGAACTGTAGAGTGTAGAGTGATAAGAACTGTAGAATGTAGAGTGATAAGGAGTGCAGAGTGATAAGAACTGTAGAATGTAGAGTGATAAGAACTGTAGAATGTAGAGTGATAAGAACTGTAGAATGTAGAGTGATAAGAACTGTAGAGTGTAGAGTGATAAGAACTGTAGAATATAGAGTGATAAGAACTGTAGAATGAAGAGTGATAAGAACTGTAGAGTGTAGAGTGATAAGAACTGTAGAATGTAGAGTGATAAGAACTGTAGAATGTAGAGTGATAAGAACTGTAGAATGTAGAGTGATAAGAACTGTAGAATGTAGAGTGATAAGAACTGTAGAATGTAGAGTGATAAGAACTGTAGAATGTAGAGTGATAAGAACTGTAGAGTGTAGAGTGATAAGAACTGTAGAATGTAGAGTGATAAGGAGTGCAGAGTGATAAGAACTGTAGAATGTAGAGTGATAAGAACTGTAGAATGTAGAGTGATAAGAACTGTAGAATGTAGAGTGATAAGAACTGTAGAGTGTAGAGTGATAAGAACTGTAGAATATAGAGTGATAAGAACTGTAGAATGAAGAGTGATAAGAACTGTAGAGTGTAGAGTGATAAGAACTGTAGAATGTAGAGTGATAAGAACTGTAGAATGTAGAGTGATAAGAACTGTAGAATGTAGAGTGATAAGAACTGTAGAATGTAGAGTGATAAGAACTGTAGAATGTAGAGTGATAAGAACTGTAGAATGTAGAGTGATAAGAACTGTAGAATGTAGAGTGATAAGAACTGTAGAATGACGAGTGATAAGAACTGTAGAATGTAGAGTGATAAGAACTGTAGAATGTAGAGTGACTTAAAGTTTAAAGTACTCACTCCCTTCACTCACTCTGAACTCACTCATCAAATGGAGATTTAATTCACTTCACTGTTTAGTGATATTCGTAATTACTTTTTAATAGAAAGGTTATTCATGAAAGTTTTACCCATGTAATCAATTAGTTAATCAGTTCAATTACAGTAACTGTTAGATGCAGCAGATGTTAGAAAGTGTTCTAGTCTGCTAGTAAGGCATTCATTGGTTGCACTAACTAACTCATAACGGCCTGTAAAACACACCACGTGACTTGCACATTTCTTTGGACTTTTTTCGCACAGATGAGCAGTCACAGCGAGTGTCTGACGCAAACATTCACTGAATCATGAGTGCGGTGATAATTCCACTGGAAAAGAGGCTATGATTGAGACGGTGATTAGCTATACTGTTATTGGTAGCCCTGATGTGGACTTGAGTGATTAGTCTTACCGTGATTGGTAAGCCTGATGTGGACTAGAGTGATTAGTCTTACCGTGATTGGTAAGCCTGATGTGGACTCGATTGAGTCTTGCCGTGATCAGTAACTATTACCAAGGTTATGAGTCAGCATGCATAGATAAAATAGCTAAGTGCCCCATCTAATCAGAGTGACACTAAGTGATCAGTAGTTTGAAGTAAGGAATGGTATTTGCAACAAATAACTGAGTGGATAGGGAGTCAACACACCAGTAAAGAGACAATAATTATTAACACTCTTTAGTAGGAGTAACAAGAGGTAGAATACATCACTCTTTACTAAGAGTAACAAGAGGTAGAATACATCACTCTTTACTAAGAGTAACAAGAGGTAGAATACATCACTCTTTACTAAGAGTAACAAGAGGTAGAATACATCACTCTTTACTAAGAGTAACAAGAGGTAGAATACATCACTCTTTACTAAGAGTAACAAGAGGTAGAATACATCACTCTTTACTAAGAGTAACAAGAGGTACATTACTCTTTAACACCTGTCATCAAACACCTGTGTACTAATTAGCTGTGACACGTGCTATAATGTAAGAGCAAATGATGTGGTGGAACTTAGATAAATTACCATTGAATAGTTATTTTTATTAGCTATAATTATTTATTACTTTTTAATGTGCCTTTCTGACGTCAGAAATAAAAAAGAAACTGCACTAAATTATTGCATTGAGAGGAAATTTTGAACAATTGTAATTGATATTTAATATATATGGATGTAAGAGAAAAATTGATATCCTATCTATCCACTTCACATGATTGATCTGTGTTTATCTAAATGAGATCACATAGGCTGTGTATATCTTGAATATATACCTGACATACATGCAGTGACTGCAATAATAACTATATGAAGTATTTAGCAATGATGTACTTAGAGGTGATATGACAATAACCTGATAATGTGAAGAGGAAATAAATAGAGTGAAGATAAGGAGTGAGAGAGACAACTACACACTCTACACACCTCTACACACTCTATACACTCTACACACCTCTATATATACTCTACACACTCTACACACCTCTACACACCTCTATATATACTCTACACACTCTACACACCTCTACACACTCTATACACTCTACACACCTCTATATATACTCTACACACTCTACACACCTCTACACACCTCTACACACTCTACACACTCTACACACCTCTACACACTCTACACACTCTACACACTCTACACACTCTACACACTCTACACACTCTACTCACCTTTACACACTCTACACACCTCAACACACCTCTACACACTCTACACACTCTACACACTCTACACACTCTACACACCTCTACACACTCTACACACTCTACACACTCTACACACTCTACACACCTTTACACACTCTACACACCTCAGCACACCTCTACACACTCTACACACTCTACACACCTCTACACACCTCTACACACTCTACACACTCTACACACTCTACACACCTCTATACACTCTACACACCACTACACACTTTACACACTCTACACACCTCTACACACCTCTACACACTCTACACACCTCTACACACCTCTACACACCTCTGGTTTGAAGATCTTGCTTTTATAAGAGAAAATTATTTTAAATAATTGTCTTTGCTCATATTTTATTGTATTACAATTTGTTGTTATCTGCACAAATTACCTAGTTCAGTATTTTAATGGTGAGACACACTATCTCAGTACAGATAAGAGATACCATCAATTAATTACTTTCTCCATCTATCTTAGAATTCAATAGAGTTTCTACCTTAGAAGTTAGAAGAGTTTCTACCATAGAAGTTAGAAGAGTTTCTACCATAGAAGTTAATAGAGTTTCTACCATAGAAGTTAATAGAGTTTCTACCATAGAAGTTAATAGAGTTTCTACCATAGAAGTTAGAAGAGTTTCTACCATAGAAGTTAGAAGAGTTTCTACCATAGAAGTTAGAGGAGTTTCTACCATAGAAGTTAGAAGAGTTTCTACCATAGAAGTTAGAGGAGTTTCTACCATAGAAGTTAGAAGAGTTTCTACCATAGAAGTTAGAGGAGTTTCTACCATAGAAGTTAATAGAGTTTCTACCATAGAAGTTAGAAGAGTTTCTACCATAGAAGTTAGAAGAGTTTCTACCATAGAAGTTAGAGGAGTTTCTACCATAGAAGGTAGAAGAGTTTCTACCATAGAAGTTAGAGGAGTTTCTACCATAGAAGTTAGAAGAGTTTCTACCATAGAAGTTAGAGGAGTTTCTACCATAGAAGTTAATAGAGTTTCTACCATAGAAGTTAATAGAGTTTATACCATAGAAGTTAATAGAGTTTCTACCATAGAAGTTAGAAGAGTTTCTACCATAGAAGTTAGAAGAGTTTCTACCATAGAAGTTAGAAGAGTTTCTACCATAGAAGTTAGAAGAGTTTCTACCATAGAAGTTAATAGAGTTTCTACCATAGAAGTTAGAAGAGTTTCTACCATAGAAGTTAGAAGAGTTCCTACCATAGAAGTTACAGGAGTTTCTACCATAGAAGTTAGAGAAGAGTTTCTACCATAGAAGTTAGAAGAGTTTCTACCATAGAAGTTAATAGAGTTTCTACCATAGAAGTTAATAGAGTTTCTACCCTCAGATCAGTTTCCCCTCTATTCAAGCCTCTAATTCGTAACAGCTGATGCCACTCCTCCTAAATACTCTAAACCCCGTTAATCCGAACATCACTAATCTAGTCAAAGGTTTGGAGGCTTAACGTGTCTATTAGGCAATGATTTTAGGGAGAATTGGGTTTGGAATAAAATATCGATTTTAACAAAGTTCATTCGAGATATTTTTAGTCGCCCTTGAAAGTATTGAAAACAATTATAATGTAAAATAAGTGGTGGGTGATTTAACTTTTTATGATTTTCACTAATTAACTATATTATGAAATTAAACATTTCTATAATTTCTAAGGTTAGTTGGAAAATGTAGTATCCACAGAATAATTCACAAATTTATATATTCTTAATTTTATAAAATGTTATATTATGTTATGAATATGGATGTTATGAATTTAATTACCCTGATTCGTGTGTAAGTTACATATTAGAAAATCTAAATAAATGTTAATCCTATGATAGAAAGAGAGATTCATGTATGCAATCGAATAAAAATTATATTATTACTAACTGCATCCAAAGAATTATGATAATTTTTCATTTGACATCTTTTTTCTATATGTCCCACCCCCAACAGACATTGTGACTGTGGTACAGTAAATAAAGTACTATAAAGGAGAGTTAACACCTACAAAGGTATGCTCTTTAATTATCATTTTAGGAACATATCCTGGAAGCAGGAAGCCATAACACACCTCCTGCCTGTAGTTTTTATCTACACTGGGGAGAAATTCCATCCGGATGCCTCCACACTGGGCCCCAATGGGTGACACCTGCCCAATAGAGGAACTGACTGGGGAGTGGACAAATGTGGTGAAAATATTGCTAAAATGAATGGCTAGAGAGATCATTTTATGAAGGACACTCCGGTAAGAAATTTAAAAATGTCTGTTTGCCACATCAGAGCAGCAATAAATAGATAGATATGCTAGTAATCGTTAAGAGCTTTATTTCAAAGATAGAAAGAGCTCTGTCCCGCCGCTGTATATGTAAAACTCTATTTTCATCATTTTCTAAGCCTTTCGTTTAAAGGTTAGAAAAATCCTTTAATAAGAGTTAGTAATTTTGAGAAAAAACATTAAAAAATGCCGCACACAAAACTGTACTTTCATTACGGAAAATATGAGCCTACATGAAACATGATCTGGAATGTATGTTTTTAGCACATGTGGACAGTGTAAGACACCTCGTTACGTACATACCCCTGAGACACGAGATTACACTGTGTATATCTGTGTAAAAAGGTAGGTACAGTGTATCTCAAGGTATGAACAAATTAGCTTAAAATTATTATATGTTACAAATTATTTTGTAACTTACCTATAACCCATAAAGAATGTATATTATACTTTTTCTCTTTTTTATAGAAATTTTATTATGTACTATAATTAAAAAATTATTTCGCTATAAAAAATGTAAAATTTACTATTAGTTAAGTTTTAAATAAATTGATCAAAGTCCAACTAATATTTATTAATAAATAGATTATATTTATAATAATATTATATTAATGACTCAAAGACAGGTATTTCATTTCAATTTTTCCTCTCTTCAATTTCTTTGTTTTGATTTCTTTAGATAGGTACCACAGAACGTAGAGACCGTTACTTAAGAAGAGTAACTTGAGATGTACCACGTGCTGCGGACTAAAGTAATAGTGACACTATACTATAGTAAGGGCACAGAAAGAAAATATACCTTAAAGAAAACTATCAGTAATCAGGGGGGACTGTGCTATAGTTGCATTCTAATAATGAATAGGAACAAAGTAATTGATTATTTATGCTTAAAAATATAATTTGACTTGGACATTCATTATGCTCTCTCACAATGAATAAAATAAAGGCTGGTAAAAAGTTAATTTGTGTTCCTTGTCTTGGACATCTTAGATACTAACCAGGTACAGAGGATTTACTTAGTGCATGGCAAAGGAACTAGGCTAAAAAGCACAAAGGTCTGTTTCATATCTTCACCAGTTTGTTATGATTGGAGTCGGACAAAACACTTTGTCAATTCCTTTCCTTAGAAAAAA
Source organism: Caprella mutica (assembly GCA_947561585.1). Classification (NCBI taxonomy): domain Eukaryota; kingdom Metazoa; phylum Arthropoda; class Malacostraca; order Amphipoda; family Caprellidae; genus Caprella; species Caprella mutica. Next base: position 126,245 of record CANNZV010000758.1, read on the forward strand.
TAAACAAACTTAGTGTGTAGTAGTAGAATAAATGTTTTATATAATCGAAAAGATGGATCAACTTAATTTAATGTTATGTGACAATTATTCAAATAAAGATATTGAGATCAATTTTCAGTTTGGATAATAAAACGAAGAACAATAGAAAGGATATTTCTATATTGATCCCGAGTGAAAATTACAACCGCACATCGTCAGATAAGGACGATAATATGGGAAAAGATCATCTATACCTATATGATTTATGAATCTCAATTTACCATAAAATAACAAATTCATATGGACTTTAGGTTTTCGTCGGACGATGAATTCCTAAATTACAGTATCTTACGATGTAGGACGATAAATCTATATATAGTATAATTGAAATTAATAGGTGATATCCCAATAGCATATTTCTCTCTGTGAATGGTATTCTCGAATTACAACAGTACACAGTGTGACGGTATCTAGACTTTGCCTTTGATGTGTTGATGTGCCAATTCCGCTCTGAAATTCAAATTAATGAAAACATCCGGGAAATGACTTACAGCAACAATGCTTAGCTGACCAGTACTTTCACTGTCCATTCACTGCAAAACAGAGAAAAGATCAGAAAAAAGTCACTTCTCTAGGTTATATTTCGCATTTGGTGAAGTAACATTAATTGATTAGGTTACCCGATTTGGATATCAAATTGTACACTATAAACCTGTAAATTATTCTAACCAGGATTATTTTTTATATAATTATTACGATGATAATGATTTAATGGATGGTGAAACTGTTGAATATTTTAAAGAAGTATTATTAATAACGATTATTAATTAATAATAAGTATTATTAACTAACAATTCATTTAAATCTTTAATCATATGTTAAAATCTACAAGAGACATAACTAACCTAGAGTGGTTGTTTTGAAGTAGGAATAAATAGCATATCATTTAATTACTGCAGCGCTGTTAAAGTCACCACAGGGAAGTTGTTTCTTCCTGTTTCACCATTTCCTAACTTTTGTTGGTCCCTCTCATGGCACACGATAGGGTATGACTGGCAAACTAGGGACACTTGCATGCTATTATAACACTTAGAACTAGCAAACGGTCACTTGGACTGCTTTTTACTTTATAATCATTATTGGTAGATTATTATTAAAATTTCAAATACCTACCAATAATAATCTACCAATAATAATAAAGCAAAAAGCAGTCCAAATGACTGTTTGCTTCAAAGTTTTAACACCTAGCTACACTCTCCGTACATTATACTCTGGTGTTAGATTAGCTCATGTTAGATATTTCAATGGAATAGCATGACTAGCTGTGTGGAAAAGGATAGAGTGACTCAAAGGGTGCATATTTTACACATTGTAATACAGCAGTATATTCCTCATGTAAAATAGGCCATAGACAGCATCACTGATATATCACTGAAAATAATAAATTAATACATGAACTTTTGATGCTTATATGCGTTACAGTTCCCATATATCTAACTCATAATATTAATTTTGACGTCTTAACTATACATATATGATACTTATCTAGGCATCTAAATGAAAATAACAGTTTATACAGATATCATAATTTTACGTCAAAATAATGGTTTTGTTTATAATTCATAGAAAATAAATGCTACGTGTTGAATATCCATACCAAAATATGTAACAGTTAATTAATGTGTTAAATTGAATTCTATGTCATATACAGTTATATTTGAAATATGTATTTCTTATGATTTTATTGCTATATGTATATTATATTAGATCAATTGTAAATCATCCAGTTATAGTACAAACACTGTTTAAGAACAATTTCTATTTATTCATAATATCCCTCTACACAAGTGCATAATAATTGTGTTACATTGGGACAATTTTACTGTGAAACTGATAAAAGTTCTGTTGCTTTTTACGGGAAAATTTGAGTTTGTTCGGTATAACTGGATTAGTTCGATAATTGGGTGTTTACACAATATAAGGGTGTTTGTCATGTGTTTCATTGCAATATATTAAAATCCAATCTAAGACATATATAGCAACGCAACATCGCATGTTAGAATAAGATTATTTGAATGCACTAATGCTCCTAGCGCCCCCTAAGGGACACTGTGAGTACCATGGACCATCCTAACCACCACATCTGGATGGTGCGAACCACTGCAATGATTGCACATGATAGCCATCAAATGACACAATGTAAATACTTTATTATACATTTCAAGAGAGAGAGAATATATAGCTACGTATTACTATATAATTATTTAGTAGGTTCCTTGGTAAAGATAACATATCAGTTTGATGCGTAAAATATAACATTATCTTCAAAAAACTTTAATATAGGAATAGAACATCAATAAATAAATAATAATAATTATTAGGCTAATTTACCATATTTCTCATTTCTTCAAATACAGCCATTAAGTAAGCAATTTATAATGGGTTGAATATATAGAGCTAGAGGTGATGAATCCTCGATTTTGAATAAATTTTTCTTGCTTTTCTTGTTTAGACCAGTCTACAACTACCAGGATATATAGAATATAATTAATGACATATAGGATATATAGGGTATATAATATATAGACTATAACCCAGGTATCAATGGGACAACTTTGGCAATATTGGGACAACATTGACAATATTGGGACAACATTGACAATATTGAGACAACATTGACAATATTGAGACATCATTGACAATATTGGGACAACATTGACAATATTGGGGCCACATTGAAAATATTGGGACAATATTAGGGCAATATTGGGACAATATTAGGGCAATATTGGGACAATATTAGGGCAATATTGGGACAATATTAGGGCAATATTGGGACAATATTAGGGCAATATTGGGACAATATTAGGGCAATATTGGGACAATATTAGGGCAATATTGGGACAATATTAGGGCAATATTGGGACAAAATTGGCCCAAGAATCATTGCTAACTGGGAAGAGTATATAGGTAGGATATACAGGATATTCTCGCCAGCAATTTAAAAAAAATCCGCATTTTCTTCAGTTACTCGACAAGAAATGAAAAATATTTTCTTACTATTTTTCGCAATATAGAAAGTTTCTTCAAATAATATTTGTTTACTGTAGATAAAACGGTACAGTGCTTCTATTGATGTTTTCAGAACAAAAGTAAAGATGAGAAAATTTAAATTCAATTTTTCAAAAGTTTTTTTATCTGTCCTTACAATAACTATTTTGAAAGTTCTTACCAGCTTAATATGAGTATATAACAATTAAGACACTATATATAAACCTTGACACTGTTACTTCTGATCACTTAAACAGTACACCGTTAATGAAATCCTAACTTGATGTGCTGAACTTTATAGCGATCGGCGTTGGCTATAATAACTGAAATTTCGTATATCCTATTTTTTGTGTTAAATCAAATGGAATATTTAGATATTACCAGCATTGAACTCCTTTTAATTGACTATAAAGTAACTATACCTGATATTGAAATAGCGGTGTGTTTGTGTTGGGACACTGCACTAGATGCTGCATGATGGCAAATAGTTTTGTCGTCTGCACATTAGAGCGGGTTACAAATTTCTGCATTTGCTAATAACATTTATTGAAAAAATATAGTTCATTGGACTATAAATCAATGCACAAAAGTATTATAGAATAAATAGTGTTCATAAACTGATTCGTAAAAGATCAGTTTCCATCGCTTCATCGCTTCGTCTCAAATCTCGCCTGACAAGCGAGAGACGCGATGCTATAAATTACAATCAAATATTTCACTCCCACCGTTTCATAATAACTGACATTCTACCAACCGCAAAAGCTTTCCAAATGTCGATCGTTAGCCAATACATATAATCACCAAAGCCTCCCATAATTGACTTAATAAAGTGAACCAGAAATCCTGGTCATCCCGCTTCTATCCGGCGCTGATTGCGGATTACACGCCAAAGATTGCCATGCGCTCTGCAGTTCCGGTGAAATAAATCAGAAACAGCGCGAATATTGACCCTTTGCCGTACCATTTGAGGGGGGAAAATGTGCTGAATGCATACATCAAACTATGAGTGATGGCATATTAGTGACACAGGGGTGATACGTCAAAACTCAGCACTGAAACAGACACAGGATTATACTGGCTAAGTGATTTGGTCCATGAGAAGAGAGATGATGATAATAAAAAAATACTACGAAGTATATAAAAACATTAACTAAAAGATATGAAAGCGACCAAAGAAACAATTAAATATACCTACACACAATCAGGATGCAAATATTTATATATTATTAACTTGCAAAACAAATACTAATATATAAAGGTTTATAAATTCATTCTAAATTATTTAAGTTCCAGTAAAATATTTTTTCATCTCTCTAATAAATAAGAAAAAATGTTCACATTAAAGATGATTTGGAATCACCTATGAATTTAAATTATATTAATTCCTGGCTATGATAAAAAAGTGAATTATATTTTTTAACTTATTCTGCAATTTAATAAATTACAGCGCAGTTTTAGGGCAGAATCACGACAGGCCTAACTTTCACTTGCTGTTTCACTGCCCTGACTTTTACCTGTGATAGTACATGTGATTATTTCAGCGTATGGTACATAAAATAGACAGAGGGATGATTTATTCGATGCTACCGTAGCGTAAGTTGCGCGTTACGCAGAAGCGCAAATCACATGGCACGGTCTGAATGCGTAATGAGTGCGCACTTGAAATACGCACGATGCGCAAAATAACGCATGGGAATATTGGATAATCTGGATGCAGCATCCTCTGGGAAATAATTATATACATAAAATAGCAGACAGTTTAAATTTATTATTAATTACCATTGCTCATAGAAGATATAAATCACATATTTAACAAGTTACAGTTTGATAGTAAATTGTAAAATAGCGGATTTTTAGTGTATATTTTTCCAATCAGTCAACTTTTGCTAAAAAATGGTTCCGTGCAAGGTTCACTGCCATTGCGGCTAAAACTATCTCTTTATTTCCGTTGGAATGTGTCTCAATCTTGTTTTTTCCTTCAGGCAAATTAGCCGCATTGATTTGCCTATTGAAATCCGCGCCTGATTTTCCCACGCGAAGTCCGTAAAGACGCTATGCGCTATCTTCCGGTGTATCGCGAGGAATCGGTTAAACAGAGGAAAAAATTATATTGTAGTTAATTAATAAAAAATAGTGCAATTAATTGAAAAAATTTTTTGAAATTTTTTATAAACTACTATAATAAAGATATCGAATGAAGGGTAATATCTTTAAATAATTTGAAATCTGTGTCCATAAAATTGATATATCAAAAATGCTGTCAATTTTGACGGCACACGTATACTGCGTATGAATATTTAAAAATATTGACAATAAAATATCCTTCAGTTAAATAAGTATTCACGTGTATTTAAATTAGATATTAATTACATTAATTGAGTTTTCAATGGATAAATAACAGGTTGCAATGAATTAAATGATGTTACTATAGATGCATAGAAACTGCAGTGTTATTTACACTGACCATTCTATTGAAGTTAATGAAGTCTTTATAGCCTGCATAAGACTGACAGTCTAATTCGTTTGCAGGCTCAATATACTGTGTTTCTTTTTATTTGCAGTATTTCTCTTATTACTATTAATAATAATATTAAATATGAACAAAGCTGATCCCATTAGTACAGCCTATATAATTGAACGATATATTGACTAAATTAATACACTAAATACGAGAAATATTTTCAGTAGATCTTGTACATAAATTAATTTTGTTATACCTTTTATTTATGTGTAATTAGCAAATCATTTTCAGCTAGTTAGTCACGGTGTATTAGTCATATTCGCTCCATTTAAATGTCGCAACGGCCATTTTTTCATAGTCATGAAAATTAATGAATTTCATTTAATATTTTACACATAAAATACCTTTATTTGAGGATAAAACAAAAATATATTTTCAATTATATTTTACATTATTATGACTCAATATATTCACAATTTAATATCATCTAGAATAAAGTTACAGTGAAAAGTTGAAGTTTATAATTTACTTTAGTGACAATTACATTTGTATCAATAATTAATTACCATCGTAGATTACGGAAGGTTATGTTTCTTAATGTTATTGATTAAAGTGAAATATTGTTTATTACAAATTAATTCTAAATGATTATTTTAATTTCACTTCAAATTTTTGTAGTAGTAAAATTATTGTATAATTTCGACAATTAGATGACTTTAAATAATAAAGTAAAATATAAGTGGATAATTAATTTGGTTTATCCTCGAATGTAACGAAGTATTAAATTTTTGTCTTATCTGTAGGCTACTATTTAATAAAGAATATATACATGATATACACCCCAGGTAACAATTTTTCTTGTGGCAACGGCATTTGGGACAACATTGGCAACATTGGGACAACATTGGTAATGGTATTTGGGACAACATTGGCCTGAGAATCATTGCTACCTGGGACATATATAGTACATACAATCTAGAGTAGAATTTACCACACTCAACTGAGGGGTATCAATAAGTTGAAGAATAGAATATGTCAATAATTTTCAGAATTAATCTTTAAAATGATGCATTACACAATGGTTTCATTCCAGACCAGCCAATTTTAGTCATCAAAAACAATGAACGCCAAATTGAACTGCATATTAAATAAAATCTAAACCTATTGCTAAATTTCCAAAGTTTTGAGATTGTTTAAAAACAACCGAATTCAAATCAATAATGAGGAAATTATTAAAGTTTAGATTGTGGAACATTAATTTTTTCCAGCGGAGGCCGTAAGTAAAAAACTATATTTCAACCCCAGTTTTTTGGTGAACAGTCGTAGGTAATTAAAAAGTTCAACCCCAGTGACACTGAGTGTGAGGGTTAGAACAAATCCCTTTTTTACCCGAGTGAGAGGCCCTTCACACCCCATCAACCCAATTCCTCATCTCCCCTCAAGGTGCCCACATGAGAGGGATGATCCTTGAGAGGGATGATCCATTTCTGTGCCTTGTGATGGGCCTTATAATTTACCGTGAATTGTTACAAAGGAGAGCTAATGAACAGAGTCACTGCCTTGGCAATTACTCAGAAAAAAGGCACTCATGAGTGATGGCAGTGGTTATTAAAGTCAGTAATTAACTTATAGTTATATTAATTAACTATCAATCAATAATGAGAATATTAAAAAATAAAAGAACTAAACAAATCATATATTAAAAAAATTATCATAGAAACCAGCAGTTTATATCTGTAGAATTCATTCACAATTTATAACTTTTAGTAATAATATATTTTATTCACATATTGCCTATCAACTAAAGTGCTTTGCAGTACAGTAATTAAATTATGAAATGTATGTTACAGTCACAGAATGATAGAGCCTACAATGTCCTACAAGTGATATCTTCCCCTACAAGTGATATCTTCCCCTACAAGTGATATCTTCCCCTACAAGTGATATCTTCACCCTACAAGTAATATCTTCACCCTACAAGTGATATCTTCACCCTACAAGTGATATCTTCACCCTACAAGTGATATCTTCACCCTACAAGTGATATCTTCACCCTACAAGTGATATCTTCACCCTACAAGTGATATCTTCACCCTACAAGTGATATCTTCCCCTACAAGTGATATCTTCACCCTACAAGTGATATCTTCACCCTACAAGTGATATCTTCACCCTACAAGTGATATCTTCCCCTACAAGTGATATCTTCCCCTACAAGTGATATCTTCACCCTACAAGTGATATCTTCACCCTACAAGTGATATCTTCACCCTACAAGTGATATCTTCCCCTACAAGTGATATCTTCACCCTACAAGTGATATCTTCACCCTACAAGTGATATCTTCACCCTACAAGTGATATCTTCCCCTACAAGTGATATCTTCACCCTACAAGTGATATCTTCCCCTACAAGTGATATCTTCACCCTACAAGTGATATCTTCACCCTACAAGTGATATCTTCACCCTACAAGTGATATCTTCCCCTACAAGTGATATCTTCACCCTACAAGTGATATCTTCACCCTACAAGTGATATCTTCACCCTACAAGTGATATCTTCCCCTACAAGTGATATCTTCACCCTACAAGTGATATCTTCCCCTACAAGTGATATCTTCACCCTACAAATGATATCTTCACCCTACAAGTGATATCTTCACCCTACAAGTGATATCTTCCCCTACAAGTGATATCTTCACCCTACAAGTGATATCTTCACCCTACAAGTGATATCTTCACCCTACAAGTGATATCTTCCCCTACAAGTGATATCTTCACCCTACAAGTGATATCTTCCCCTACAAGTGATATCTTCACCCTACAAGTGATATTTTCACCCTACAAGTAACAAGTGTTCAGATCATTCCAGGGTGTGGCTAATCCACGTGTCATATGTTGAGGGTTAGAAATGTTCTTCAGGTTGAAGCTCAGTGGCAACAGATGTGAGGGTTGGAGAGATATCAATTACAGATTAGGTCATTGAGGTGACAAGAGTGAACACCAAAGTTAAGAATTAATGGACATTGTAGCCCAAAATTACACTGATGGGGAGAGAGAATTGAACTATTCTACTTTTTAAACTTTGTTAGTAATATTAGTTGTATTAAATTTAGTTCACTGATCAGATAGCTGTATTTTGATGATTTGGAATATCGTTTCAGGTATTATTTTAACATTCAAGTTTTAGAAAAATAAGTTCATACAAATATTAATCTAGAAAATGGATGTATAGATATGATGCAAATTTATAGTGAAAATATAAAATTCATTTGTTTATTTTAATTCGAATAGGTGTGACAATTTGTTTCAATTTATTATTAAATTAATGTGCTCCTTAGATAAAAATAAGTAACATTATATTAACAAATGATACTGTAAGATTTAACTGCTATTCTATTGTAGTGTTGGTTCGTGAAATTAACATTAGATTGTCTGTCTTATAGATTAATTACATTGCAATATACTATAAGTGAGACAGTTAGTATTTAGAGTAATTAACTTATACAAAGTAACTTTTAAACTACGTTAATTTGAAAATATTTACCAGATATTTGATATAGTTTAAAGTGAAAATGATTATATATTTTATACCTACCATAAACAGCTAACTCAGTTCCATTTTACTCAGCTTTATGGCAATTATATGGGCATGAAATAAATTAATAAGTAAAATAGGAAATAAATTTGTATATAGTGCTAATTATAAACCACGAATAATGAATAGTATCATCAAAGACACAGCACAGTTTAGCATCAGACATACACACCGCATCTCAATGTACCATTTCGAGAGGAGAGTAAAGAAGATGATGTTAATAGCAATAGATGTGTGGAGGATGAGTTGCACATTCATGGCCAAAACTAGACCTATAATGTGAATTATCCCATCTTATAATGAGTGATGGGGAAAATAATCTATATGTAGCGTAAAATGCATACTGTATATAATGTAAATCTCACACAGTCATCATGTACAACAGTTAGTAAATAATGTAAGACAATGTTTAATGAGGTATCTATTTAAATTAACTACACAGAGTGTATGTGAGAACTATCTGGCCCCATTGCATTAAAGATTTATAATGTCGATACCAATAAAGATAGCTAATGTATAGGTAATTAAAGAAGGAACTGCTAGAGTGAAGCTATTAACTGTCTCTCTAGGCACTTCAAAGAACAAAAAAATAAAGGGGAAAATAGATATAAATTTGGCAGTTACGATGTACTATCACAAGCATTGGATGGTGCCCATGTACCATCACCACAAAGAGTGGTGCACATGTACCATCACCACAAAGAGTGGTGCCCATGTACCATCACCACAAAGAGTGGTGCACATGTACCATCACCACAAAGAGTGGTGCACATGTACCATCACCACAAAGAGTGGTGCACATGTACCATCACCACAAAGAGTGGTGCCCATGTACCATCACCACAAAGAGTGGTGCACATGTACCATCACCACAAAGAGTGGTGCCCATGTACCATCACCACAAAGAGTGGTGCACATGTACCATCACCACAAAGAGTGGTGCACATGTACCATCACCACAAAGAGTGGTGCACATGTACCATCACCACAAAGAGTGGTGCCCATGTACCATCACCACAAAGAGTGGTGCACATGTACCATCACCACAAAGAGTGGTGCACATGTACCATCACCACAAAGAGTGGTGCACATGTACCATCACCACAAAGAGTGGTGCACATGTACCATCACCACAAAGAGTGGTGCCCATGTACCATCACCACAAAGAGTGGTGCACATGTACCATCACCACAAAGAGTGGTGCACATGTACCATCACCACAAAGAGTGGTGCCCATGTACCATCACCACAAAGAGTGGTGCACATGTACCATCACCACAAAGAGTGGTGCACATGTACCATCACCACAAAGAGTGGTGCACATGTACCATCACCACAAAGAGTGGTGCATATGTACCATCACCACAAAGAGTGGTGCACATGTACCATCACCACAAAGAGTGGTGCCCATGTACCATCACCACAAAGAGTGGTGCACATGTACCATCACCACAAAGAGTGGTGCACATGTACCATCACCACAAAGAGTGGTGCACATGTACCATCACCACAAAGAGTGGTGCATATGTACCATCACCACAAAGAGTGGTGCACATGTACCATCACCACAAAGAGTGGTGCACATGTACCATCACCACAAAGGTGCACCACTGTTCATGTACCACATAATTAATTCCCTTGCCCAAAGTTTATAACTATTAATACTTTACAATAAATCAATATTTTGATGGTAATTATCCATTGGTATACATCAAAGATTATTGATAATAAAATAATAAAAAGTTTCACAATGTTAAGATGGCAGCACTTTGCTCCCTCAAATTATTCTCCATTAACATCAATGTTAAACCATCACATTAATGTGAAGGGTTTGTCACATCACATTAATGTGAGGGGGTTTGTCACATCACATTAATGTGAGGGGGTTTGTCACATCACATTAATGTGAGGGGGTATGTCACATCACATTAATGTGAGGGGGTATGTCACATCACATTAATGTGAGGGGGTATGTCACATCACATTAATGTGAGGGAGTATGTCACATCACATTCCTAGTAAGGCAAGTCATTTTACTCAGAATCACATACCCTTGTTATACCCTCCGTGAAGATAGGCAGAAAAATGTCACACTGACCTCAATAGGGCGGTAGAACGTACACTCGCTGGTGTAGAACAAATAGAACGTGTACTGTCTATTTTAGAACCGATAGAATGCTAATCAGTTTTTTTCACGTTCATATCAATGAATAGAAAAATATAAATTATCAATTTACAAAATGGATCGATTAAAAATTGGAGAGCTTGCACAGTGTAATATTATAAATGTTTTAACTATATTTTATTGTCTTAACTATCTATATATATGATTATCTATATATATATATGATTATATGATTATATACAGGGTGTCCCAGAATTTTTTTTACCCAACTTTAAATTAGTATATTTCAACAACTACTGTAGATACAGTTTTCTTTTCAGTACAATTTTGTACAAACGAACAATGCGGCATAGCCAAGCATAAAAAATGTCTATATTAGACAACAACCCACAATAAAACAATTTTATTTCCATGTTTTAACACCATTTAAAAATATTCCTATTATAAAATATTGCCGATCCGGAGAAATGTGATTGGACATATAAAGGAACGCAATTTTTTAATCTTAACAAGTGACGTCAGGTCACAAGAGGACAGTACAATATGGTAATAGAATCAATTTGGCTTAGTATCTCCTTTTTGGAAAATAGAAATGACTTTGCTATGAGAAATGGATTAAATATCTCAAAACTTCAATCAACCGAATTACCAAACATGACCTACAATTGCACCCCAGAAAAACGTGAAGTCAGACATCAACGTTGGACCAGATTTTTCACGTCGTAGAAATTTTGTCAACTGAAATGTTCATTTTGTGAAAGATATCATCATGAGAGAAGAACCTGTATTTTATATCAATGGAGAAGTAATTAATCAGAACATTCGGCAATATGTGTCTCAGAATATTCATCCTGATTTTATTTTGGACATACTTTATCATTGTGCAAATTGTTGTAGGGGGCTTGAATGACCCTTGTTAAAATTTAAACTAGTGTCTTCCTTTTTGTACTTAAACACATTTCTCCATGTTGTCAATAAAATCGTTATAATATTAACGAAAATAAATACAACTTTATGAAAATTTAACTGAGGATAGAAAAGAGTTCTACAAATAAAATGATACTGAAAAGGAAACTGTACCTCCAGTAGTTGTTGAAAAATACTAATTCGAATATGGGTACACTTTGTTCTGAGACACCCTGTATATTTATTTCATTTGTATAGTCAAATAGAAGTACATTCGAAATTATTTTTTAACAGGCAACCAATTTCCCATTTCCAAAAAATCTTCACTAATTGCAATGCTTGTAGATGCTTTAAAATTAGTCTGGGTACACGATGACAAATTTGTAAGATTTGAAAATAATAAGAATTTAGAGAACTGTTATTTGTGTAATTAGTATCATGCGGACAGCCTTTTCTTTGTCAGTACATTAATACAAAATGATTATTTATATATATAGTTATATAAAGCAATGTAATTATCGAGCATATATTTAGTATTAGGATATTAATAAGATTCTTTACTTTTATTATAAACATTCATTGTTGACGGAGACAAATCCTATATTTCAAAGTCAGTGACATCTTTCAAGTTCAAAAAGTGCCTCTCTTTAATTACTGTCGCTTGGCATATCGACACAAGCGTAAGAAGTTCATGTGTCACAAAAACAAGCAACAGCTGGTTGGTGTGCTTGGGTGAAGCAGGTGGCTGCTTGCCAAGCCTGTAGCTAAAATGCTCTTATTTACCAACACAAGATACCAATTCTATGCACTTGGTAACACGCTGAAAAAAACAGTGAGAATTGAATCGGCACCAATAAACAGGATATTATCATTAAATATCTTGAAGTCATTCTATAGGTAATTAGAATCAGTTTGTATGTACAGGGACAGAATATAATTACATGTGCATACAATAACCTCTTTCTATGAGTACATAAAAACACTGCTTCGATGGAGTAAAATGATTTGTTTGATTTGTTAATTGAAGAGACAATAAATCGTGAAGATATAATAATACAAAATTAATATGAATACATAAGTACATATACATAGTAACACATTCAATAATAGATATCAACCTTTATTAAAACTTAAATTGTAACAAGAGGTACACATAACACAGTAAGACACACGCTACACATCACACACGCTACACATCACACACGCTACACATCACACAGTAAGACACACGCTACACATCACACAGTAAGACACACGCTACACATCACACAGTAAGACACACGCTACACATCACACACGCTACACTCACACACGCTACACATCACACACGCTACACATCACACACGCTACACATCACACACGCTACACATCACACACGCTACACATCACACACGTTACACATCACACACGCTACACATCACACACTCTACACATCACACACGTTACACATCACACACGTTACACATCACACACGCTACACATCACACACGCTACACATCACACACGTTACACATCACACACGCTACACATCACACACGTTACACATCACACACGCTACACATCACACACGTTACACATCACACACGTTACACATCACACACGCTACACATCACACACGTTACACATCACACACGTTACACATCACACACACTACACATCACACACGTTACACATCACACACGCTACACATCACACACGTTACACATCACACACGTTACACATCACACACGCTACACATCACACATGCTACACATCACACACGCTACACATCACACACGCTACACATCACACACGTTACACATCACACACGTTACACATCACACACGCTACACATCACACACGTTACACATCACACACGTTACACATCACACACGCTACACATCACACACGTTACACATCACACACGCTACACATCACACACGTTACACATCACACACGCTACACATCACACATGCTACACATCACACACGCTACACATCACACACGCTACACATCACACACTATCACATGAGTCACATCCATCATATTTAGTCTTCTCTCCCTAATATTTGGACAGAGGCAAACCTCAGGCAAATGTTTAGACTGTACACCTCTGCTTTAAACTCCCAATGATAACACTGAGGGAGATAGTAGGAGCTATTAGTAATAAAGTCACTCTTTTACCTTTAATATATCTGTTCAGGTGTTAAATGCATAACTAGCTAAACTTTCCACTTACCTAATTATAAAAATAACTTTTACGACTTTTAGAAATTTCTGAGAAGAAATATTAAAGTAACGATCAGTAAATTGAACATAAAAAAACGATGTGCTGACCTATAAATATAAGATTCCATTGCTATTTCTGAGGCCTATCATTAGTTATTTTATTTACTGCTCTATCAGTTTCAGAGGTACACAGGCCTGATAATTTAGACAGTGTTGACGAATCGCTCCATTGATTGCATTAGCATTCATCACCACCATGATAACTACCTACAAACACTAAATATTTCACCTCTGGAATCTAAAAACACTATAGTGTAATATTTTAGCCAATTGATTTAATTAATAATTCAAAGAAAGCAATTTACTATCAACAAAATAGGGACATAAAATACTTTGTGGTATTCAAATTCGATTTCTTAATATTTGTTTAAATAAAGTTGTTTTCAGTTTGAAAATGGGAAAAAGTTAGGTATAGTAAAATCACAATTGAATTTTGGCTTTGAACTTTATTAGTAAACATATTTTAAATCTTTGTTCGGTAAGTATAACTCAATTGTATTAGTAAATACAGTTAATCTTCAATTATTACTGTATAGTATAATACGAATACTACATTTTGAAGGGTCATTTCCATTTTAATTTGGTAATTATTCATCATAAGTTAAATACAGAAACCGAGGAAACTATTCATATCATGACAAATAATCATTAATTTACTCAATTCTATGAATTATTCATCCAATGCATTATTAATTAGCGATTAAATATAATTAATGATTAGACAAGAAATATTTATTCATTCAAAAATATATCGAAACTTTAATTACCTATACAAATAAATAAGAAGGACAATATTTTTATTACTAATTCACCTAAATCAATAAATTATTTAAACTTCATAAATTGGTATTGAATTATTTCAGTTCAAATTAAATAAAAATAAATGACATAAAAAAGAGAGAGTAAATACATATAAAGGGGTATATACCGTAAGTGTGATAAATGGAATAACCAATGAATGTGATTTATGTGATAACATACCAAAGGTAGCAGTAGCACCCATGTGATTGATAGCATATTTACTAACTTTCTAACTGTTTTGATAATGCACATTATGTCAATATATCAGAGTGAAGGTAAATACACAAACTTCTACAGAAAGAAGCAAAGACTATTTCAAGTAACTTGTTTAACAGTTAGTCTATTACTATACATTCCAAGTTCACAAGTGATATATCAGAATAATTTCAGTTCTTATAAACTAGAACAGTTGTTAAAATATATATGCTATCGTAAATTAGATTCCATTAAATATTGGTATAATAACAGCTAATTTTTAGCATATAACTCTTATGTAAAATTTTTATGTTTCTGTATTTAAATATCATATTTTTTCAACATAATAATAATATATTGCCTTGATTGAAATCTTCAGAAACGTATTTTCAATTTCTAGAATTAGAATTTCAGAGTATTCAATTCTCCGATTATTGAAATTAAACTATTTTTTAATTTATTCTAAAGCAAAATAATTGAAATCCGTAAAAAGAATAAAATATATTACCAAGTGCCAATAGAGTCTTTATATACAACAATCAGGGGTCACTGCCAGATCTCTCCTTCCGTCAGATATATTTAGAGCATTTCTTATTAATAAATTAGTAGCACTAATAAATAATTAGAAGAGTTGAGACTATTTCCTCTGTGAATTCTTCTATTTAAAGGAAAATATTTCATGAATTCAGAGTTATTTCCTTTTCACTTCGCTAGTAAATGTTTATAACATTCGGGGAAAAGACAAATACTAACATGAAGAAACATTGTGATACAGGTATACTGTATCTAGATACACTGAGAGGTATGCTGTATATAGATACACTGACAGGTATGCTGTACATAGATACACTGACAGGTATGCTGTATATAGATACACTGACAGGTATGCTGTATATAGATACACTGACAGGTATGCTGTATATAGATACACTGAGAGGTATACTGTATATAGATACACTGAGAGGTATACTGTATATAGATACACTGACAGGTATGCTGTATATAGATACACTGAGAGGTATGCTGTATATAGATACACTGAGAGGTATGCTGTATATAGATATACTGAGAGGTATGCTGTATATAGATACACTGAGAGGTATGAATTGTATATAGATACACTGAGAGGTATGTTGTATATAGATACACTGAGAGGTATGTTGTATATACACACTACCTATTATGTATAAAATATGTATATACACTATTTGTATGTAATATTCATTTATTTTAAAACTATACACCAACTATTTATGTACCTATTTTAAAGACATAGAAAGTTGGGGTCAATTTTGTCACTGTACAAATAGAAATATTATTTAATAGGTCGAGTACACCTAATATATATCATTAGGTAGATAATGAATATGTTGACAGAGCGTTCAACAACATATATATTGATTGCATGGCTGAAAGACAAAGGTATTTATCTGCGTGTCCTGTGAAGGTGATAGGCGATATCTCTACATATCAGTTATTACAAACTAACAAAAGAGTTGTTTTAATTAGGGGACTGAAATGCGTAGTGCGTATCTCATGTGCCGAAATAGTTATTCAACTAGTTTAATTGTTAGTTATTTGCAAACACGTTAGATAGAAGAGTCAAGAGACCCCCACCTCCTGTGACGTATATAGTTACACAATGTGTGTACCTAGTTGCAGACTTTTTAAGCTGGCTTGTGCTCTCAATTGATATGAATAGTCGTGAGAAAGAACTGAGGAGATGCTTGCACAGACGTGAACTTCTCTAAGAAATGCTCGAAGCAATGTGGGATGTGGGGAAATTCACTAGAATTATGGCGGGCCGGCATAATTCACCCGCGGAAATCTCCACCAGGAAGATTGCACCATTTTATCTGTATAAGGTTAGGGTAGCGGTCCTGTTGAGGATCTGGAGTTTGTTTTAAGTGACAAGTTTACAGGAGATAATCACTCATTAAATGCTATAGCTAAAGATATACGTAGTTTACCATTTAGTAGTACAATGTTCAAGTGTAAGTTGTTGGCAGGGTATATTAAGTTTCTAATCCAAGCATGCCCAGACACTCGATCTTAGAAAGTACAATGCGTGAAATAAGGAACTGAGGGAGAATGAGAGTGAGGCCGGATATGACACCTGAGTAAGCCTAGACCATATGTGGCTACATTCTAGGTACAGTAGAGGCGATTCAGGAACGTGAATCATGTGGCTACATTCTAGGTACAGTAGAGGCGATTCAGGAACGTGAATCATGTGGCTACATTCTAGGTACAGTAGAGGCGATTCAGGAACGTGAATCATGTGGCTACATTCTAGGTACAGTAGAGGCGATTCAGGAACGTGAATCATGTGGCTACATTCTAGGTATACTAGAAGCAATTCAGGAACGTGAATAATGTGACAACACTATTTTCAAAGACATATAATTATTTTGGAAATGAATCTTTACGTAAGGTTGCATATGTGTTTCGAAAAATAAATTATTTGGAAAAAGATTTCCATTAGAAATACATGACACCGATTCATAAGATTTGAAGTCTGGAAATATGTTGATCTAGAACAATGCAGTGAACATATGATAGAGGTACAGATGGTCAAAATAAAGAGTTGGTACATCGGGGGGAGTTAGTAATTAGTGAATTCATTTAGCAATTAATAATTAACCCTCTATGTTCAGGAAACATTTTTTTATACTTTTTTCTTTTGACACTTACTAAATACAATCTCAAGAATGATAAAGAGTTAGCATTTATTACCCAACATTGAATTCAAATGCTTGCTTATAATTTATATAATAGAAAAAACAACAGTAGCTTTATATTTTTCAGTTCTGCAATCAGTGAGTGCTACCTTTTAGAAAGTAATGCAAATTGATGTGAAACATTCAACTATAAAAATATTCAATGTCTAACATTCTGTTTTTTAGACCCAACCTCAAATCTATCATTTTCATTTTACTAAAAACATTGTCAAAATAATTGATACATTAATTAATTTTGATTGAATTGAAAAATATTTGTTAAAATAATTATTTTTGGTACAATAAAATAATGAAAATCTATTTTATTAACTTTATAATTAACTCCATATAGTTATAACTTATGGTAAATAGATACTTTCTAGCCATTACAATGACATTATTAATGCTATTGAAGGTCAGGTTACAATATTCCTAACCATGGCCCTAAATTTGATATCAAAACATGAAAATGCTGTTCATTTGCCTCATGCCCAATGATATAATTACACAAATTCTACTATTTACTGTCAAACTAGTGCTAAGGTATCACTATGTACCTGCACTAATCAGATGTTTTGATCAAGTCACTTATGAGTCACAGGTAAGTACCTTTATCATAATTAGCAAATAGAACAGGTGATAAATATGTCGATAGGTTTGATACGATATTCCGTATCTTAGAACTGTATCAGTATAGGTACGTAGATTTGTGAGTAGATAGAGTAATTAAACAAGAGAATGTTAATGAACATATGTGAATTAATGAAAAGTGGCAAAGTGACTAATTAAGTAGAGTCGTGACAGTTATACCTGTAATGATATAAAGGTTTACCTCTAATTAGAAATAAGTTTACCTACAAGTGCTAGAGAGCTTTCTTATCAGTTACCAACACATTGATTAGATTTCATTGAGTCACGCTTGAGTGTGAATACGAGTGTGATTATTCATATATAATTAACACAGGCAATAGAATTATAAATAATTATAGACCATCTGTTACTAATCGAAAGTATTCATTAAACACAGCAGAATATAGAATTGGAAAGTTCGACTTTAATTATAACGAAATGAAAAGTCAACTCAACGGAGTGGCAAACTTCACTCATTTAAAGTTCATACTATACTGACAACTGCCTTTTTTTAATTAGGATGAATAGTCAATTGGCAAGAGTATTTATTCTAGATATTTTTTCTATATTTAGTATCATATAGTTATAGTTAATTAAGAAAATTACAGCAATGTTCATTAGTTATCATTTATTTATTTAACGAAGCAAAAGTATTAACTAAGAATCATAAAATAAAAAGCATTGTTTATGCTGTACTTACTAGTTTTTACGATGCTAAATATAAATACAAAACACAAATTCACATCCCTTTTTGTCAGCTAAAATTTATTCATGTACAATCTGTGTTAAAAAACAGATGTTTTTGTAAGGAATAATAACTTCATTTTGAGGCGCTTGGGAAAATATGGAAATTAGCTTAGCCTCTAAAAAAGGCATCAAAAATGCATTAGCAACTTTTAATGCACATCAAAATACTGCATTGGGAATGTAATATAACTTATACGGTATATAACAGTAATACTTATTATAAATCGCTATTCATTTATATGATAAATAGTAAAGAGAAAAAGAAAGAATTAAGAAAATCATGAAAAATGCATTAAAAAATTAAAATAAACAAAAACTGCAAAATAATAACCAATATTTGTGACATTTTAATTGATTATCTCTACACAGTGATTGCGCTAGGATTAACTCTCTATCTCCCTTTACTTCCTATAACCCATACTATGAGCATTAGGCATGGGATATAGTGTGCCTATAATAGTTAATGCAGATGCTAATGTTTATAGGGTAGGCCTATAGCCTCCCTAATCGCTATTTATAGGTCTATAAATCATGGTGTGTCACCAAATCTGCTCAGATTATGGGAAAGAGGAGGATGTTGGTGATTTGAGCACAAAAAGTACGTTACGCAGAGATTAGAAGGTAAAAAATATTATATACATGTACATATGAGCGTGTGCGAGGTGAGCTGGCGAATATTAATAACAATATTGATAATATAATAGACTATTTATATTAACGTAATACTTGCCTTTTTAAATGTTAAACATTTGACCCTTACATATTTTGATTAAAATAATTATGAAGATACTTACAATACATACAAATACCTTTGTTAAATAATCATTAATCATTACAAACAAATAAACATGATAGCCAATCAATACATAAATTGAAATGTTATGCTAATAATAAATGCATGATTATTATAATCACATTAATCATTGCATGGTAACTGTCAGGCCTCATACATACTATTATTATAATGTAACTATTGTATACATCTATCGTATTTATTATAATATAACTATTGTATATATCTTATTTATTATAATATAACTATTGTATATATCTAATTTATTATAATATAACTATTGTATATATCTAATTTATTATAATATAACTATTGTATATATCTAATTTATTATAATATAACTATTGTATATATCTAATTTATTATAATATAACTATTGTATATATCTAATTTATTATAATATAACTATTGTATATATGATATTATAAGCCATGGTGTGACTGCAGAGAAAAAGAGAAAATAACAGCCTTTGGGGTAAATAATAAAAACTAAGAAGTTAATTGTGAAGAATTGGTACAAGTTAATTAACCACTTTGCTGGTAACTTAATTAATGTGGAGTAACAACATAGTGACACATGGCGACATAGTGACACATGGCAACATAGTGACACATGGCAACATAGTGACACATGGCAACATAGTGACACATGGCAACATAGTGACACATGGCAACATAATGACACATGGCAACATAGTGGCACATGGCAACATAGTGACACATGGCAACATAGTGACACATGGCAACATAGTGACACATGGCAACATAGTGACACATGGCAACATAATGACACATGGCAACATAGTGGCACATGGCAACATAGTGACACATGGCAACATAATGACACATGGCAACATAGTGACACATGGCAACATAGTGACACATGGCAACATAATGACACATGACAACATAGTGACACATGGCAACATAGTGACACATGGCACCATAGTGACACATGGCAACATAGTGACACATGGCAACATAGTGACACATGGCACCATAGTGACACATGGCAACATAGTGACACATGGCAACATAGTGACACATGGCATCATAGTGACACATGGCAACATAATGACACATGGCAACATAGTGACACATGGCAACATAGTGACACATGGCAACATAATGACACATGGCAAAAAAAATAAAACTGGATTTAAATAAAATAATATTATATAATATTGTAGTTGAATTAAGTAGTTACTAGTGAAGGACACTACAGTTCAGTGGTTACTAGTGAAGGACACCACAGTACAGTGGTTACTAGTGAAGGACACCTCAGTACAGTGGTTACTAGTGAAGAACACCACAGTACAGTAGTTACTAGTGAAGGACACTACAGTACAGTGGTTACTAGTGAAGGACACCACATTACAAGGGTTACTAGTGAAGGACACCACAGTACAAGGGTTACTAGTGAAGGACACCACAGTACAAGGGTTACTAGTGAAGGACACCACAGTACAGGGGTTACTAGTGAAGGACACCACAGTACAAGGGTTACTAGTGAAGGACACCACAGTACAGGGGTTACTAGTGAAGGACACCACAGTACAAGGGTTACTAGTGAAGGACACCACAGTACAGGGGTTACTAGTGAAGGACACCACGTCAATACCATAGGAAATGAAGGGCTGCATGTGATTCAGGAAGGTTTCCTTTAGTTGGTGATTCACTGCATCTATGTAGGTGATAATTAAACTAAACACAAATGGTAGGAAATGTAAAACATCAAAATAAAGATAATGAACCATTGCTAGTATCTAAGATTTTAAAGTTATACAGGCTGGCCCCGAGGTTACTACACCGGCCCCTCTTTTATAAAAGCTGTAATGATTTCGAGGCGTGTCTCGATGTTATTACCGTTCGTATGGAGACAATTTATTTAGGTGATCATTTCACGGTAACTATAGTAAATATCAATATAATTATTCAGAAATCAGTCTTTATGAATGAAAAAAAAATTAACAGTATACATGCAGAACACAAAGTTATCTAGAAATTTCATTCATCAAAGTTTACCATTTTATATCATTTTTTCGAGAGATATTTTCTCTTATCTATAAAATTATTTAGGTCTTTATGTTTTTTCATTCTTTGAATTTATAATGAATATCTGCAAAATTAGATGATTAAAATTCACATTACAGATCACTTTAACTGTAAGTGCTAATCATCATGTCCCATTTTAGGGTAAGTTCCGTGTTATCGCACCGTCGCATACTTTTGGACACGTAAAATTTATATAAAATTCTTGTTATTTAAATATATTTCCAATTGGTATCCAGGATACCTTCGTTACCAATTACAATATAAGTTAAATAATAATAATATTGTATTTTTTCTGATGTGCTCCAAAACGAGGAACCAACTAATAAAAACTTGAAACTTACTCTACTATACCAAAAATAATTTACATAGCATAAAATTACTGTTTGTTCAATTATATAAGTGTATAAATTATACACAATTATATAAATAAAAGTATCTATCAATTACTCACCTACTCTGAGTGAGAGTTAATCTATGGTTAAGTTTTAAAATTTTAAAACTTTTAATGCATTCACTACTTTGAACTTCATCACAAAGTATGAACTAATTCTGCCAACAAATAATGGAAAACTGAATAGGCTTAGACGAACACTTACAACTATTTTCTTATATTATAACTCACAAAAAACGAAATGTTTAATTAATGAGTAACAATTATATAATTAATTGTGTCATACCTTGGTCTTATTGCCATTTGTAATAAGACCGAATTGTGATTTTGTAATAAAAGCGGGGCCTGCCTGTATATTTTTTCTAGTGGATAACCGTTGATATTTTGTAGCAGTGCCTTTTCCTGAGTGTCTCGTTGTCGCCAGTTACTCATTAGATGTTATCCTGGTAAGGAAATTCATTCACGCAATGACTTTAAATTGAGGCAATGGCACTAAATTGAGCCTGTCTTGTTAGGGGGCGTGGGAACACTCTTAGATATCAATGGTGCTTCTAGTAACAATGTAACTCTTACTAAATATTAGAGGGGCTGTGGATATGGGGAAATGAAAGCTTTAATGGTAGAACGAAGTGGAACCTATCCCATTGACATACTATGTACTAACATATATCTATTTTGTGTTTTCTTTCGAATGTTTGACTGAAAATACTTACTCTGATATGGATAACTTTTTCAAGATCTATGATTTAGATAATTTGTATGTGCTCTTATAAGGAAATGTTTAGTGGTACTGAAAAATATAAATCAACTAATTCATTAATTATAAAGTCTGCTATCTGACTTTCTGGTAACATCAGAAATTCAACAAAAGGTTTTCTTCACTCTTCTTAACTTTTGTGTTATTTTTACAAATCAGCGAAGCTACTAACCAAATATCTTTAATAAAATGGTGAATAATGATATGCATACTTTCATTTATCTTTACGTATATTCTTTTCACAGATCTTTACACAAGTACTTCATACATGTACGTTATACATATTCTCTTCAGTGTCACGTGGCTACCTTACGTGTACTCTATTATAGTAGACTATGCAGTTAGTCTTAAGCTGCAGTAGACACATGCACTTGGCACCAAATAAACAAATAGGCAGACAGAAATGCATAGACAGTAGAGAGCTAAGAGCATTGTACCAGACAGTAGAGAGCTAAGTGCATTGTACCAGACAGTAGAGAGCTAAGTGCATTGTACCAGACAGTAGAGAGCTAAGTGCATTGTACTAGACAGTTGAGAGCTAAGAGCATTGTACCAGACAGTAGAGAGCTAAGAGCATTGTACCAGACAGTAGAGAGCTAAGTGCATTGTACCAGACAGTAGAGAGCTAAGTGCATTGTACCAGACAGTAGAGAGATAAGTGCATTGTACCAGACAGTAGAGAGATAAGTGCTTTGTACTAGACAGTAGAGAGCTAAGTGCATTGTACTAGACAGTTGAGAGCTAAGTGCATTGTACCAGACAGTAGAGAGCTAAGTGCATTGTACCAGACAGTAGAGAGCTAAGTGCATTGTACTAGACAGTTGAGAGCTAAGAGCATTGTACCAGACAGTAGAGAGCTAAGTGCATTGTACCAGACAGTAGAGAGCTAAGTGCATTGTACTAGACAGTAGAGAGCTAAGTGCATTGTACCAGACAGTAGAGAGATAAGTGCATTGTACTAGACAGTTGAGAGCTAAGAGCATTGTACCAGACAGTAGAGAGCTAAGAGCATTGTACCAGACAGTAGAGAGCTAAGTGCATTGTACCAGACAGTAGAGAGCTAAGTGCATTGTACCAGACAGTAGAGAGCTAAGAGCATTGTACCAGACAGTAGAGAGCTAAGAGCATTGTACCAGACAGTAGAGAGCTAAGTGCATTGTACCAGACAGTAGAGAGCTAAGTGCATTGTACTAGACAGTTGAGAGCTAAGTGCATTGTACCAGACAGTAGAGAGCTAAGTGCATTGTACCAGACAGTAGAGAGCTAAGTGCATTGTACTAGACAGTTGAGAGCTAAGTGCATTGTACCAGACAGTAGAGAGATAAGTGCTTTGTACTAGACAGTTAAGAGCTAAGTGCATTGTACCAGACAGTAGAGAGCTAAGTGCATTGTACCAGACAGTAGAGAGCTAAGTGCATTGTACTAGACAGGTGAGAGCTAAGTGCATTGTACCAGACAGTAGAGAGATAAGTGCATTGTACCAGACAGTAGAGAGCTAAGTGCATTGTACCAGACAGTAGAGAGCTAAGTGCATTGTACCAGACAGTAGAGAGATAAGTGCATTGTACCAGACAGTAGAGAGCTAAGTGCATTGTACCAGACAGTAGAGAGATAAGTGCTTTGTACTAGACAGTTAAGAGCTAAGTGCATTGTACCAGACAGTAGAGAGCTAAGTGCATTGTACCAGACAGTAGAGAGATAAGTGCTTTGTACTAGACAGTTGAGAGCTAAGTGCATTGTACCAGACAGTAGAGAGATAAGTGCTTTGTACTAGACAGTTAAGAGCTAAGTGCATTGTACCAGACAGTAGAGAGCTAAGTGCATTGTACCAGACAGTAGAGAGATAAGTGCTTTGTACTAGACAGTTAAGAGCTAAGTGCATTGTACCAGACAGTAGAGAGATAAGTGCTTTGTACTAGACAGTTAAGAGCTAAGTGCATTGTACCAGACAGTAGAGAGCTAAGTGCATTGTACCAGACAGTAGAGAGATAAGTGCTTTGTACTAGACAGTTGAGAGCTAAGTGCATTGTACTAGACAGTTGAGAGCTAAGTGCATTGTACCAGACAGTAGAGAGCTAAGTGCATTGCACTAGACAGTAGAGAGCTAAGTGCACTGTACCAGACAGTAGAGAGCTAAGTGCACTGCACTAGACAGTAAAGAGCTAAGTGCATTACAGTACTTTGCATGTCACTATATTAGTGTACTTAGTAAGTGTGTACGTAATAGTAAGGTGGTGAATCTATTACTTTGAGGTAGAAACACATTGTCTTTACCTATAGTAATTTTCCACCAGGCTTTTAATAACAATGAAAATTATTAATTTAAAATGTATATTAATAATGAATATCTTACAATTTATCAGAGACCATAACTATCAAATAGACCTTTAAACATGGCATGTATTTCTCTTTGATGTGATCATTATAAGGCTAATCTTCAGCATCTAAGCTATCCTATTACTTCACAGTCTCCTGTGCCTCATCAAGCAACTTGCAAGCATAAAAACCTTCTTAATTTCATGTTAACAACGAGTACATCTTTTTAGTTCTAGAGTTACGATGAGTGCCCTTGAAAACGAGACCGGAAGGTACTTTTTTGTCTTCTTATTGTCTTTTTCTGTTATATAATGGGAAGGTACTCATGAGACGTAAAAGTAGCTAGTTAGTACTTTTTTATCTTCTTGGTACTTTAGTCTTTTTCTGTTATATTGAGAAGATACTCAAGAGACGTAAAAGTAGCTAGTTAGTACTTTTTTATCTTCTTGGTACTTTAGTCTTTTTCTGTTATATTGAGAAGATACTCAAGAGACGTTAAAGTAGCTAGTTAGTACTTTTTTATCTTCTTGGTACTTTAGTCTTTTTCTGTTATAATGAGAAGATACTCAGGAGACGTAAAAGTAGCTAGTTAGTACTTTTTATCTTCTTGGTACTTTAGTCTTTTTCTGTTATAATGAGAAGATACTCAGGAGACGTAAAAGTAGCTAGTTAGTACTTTTTTATCTTCTTGGTACTTTAGTCTTTTTCTGTTATATTGAGAAGGTACTCATGAGACGTTAAAGTAGCTAGTTAGTACTTTTTATCTTCTTGGTACTTTAGTCTTTTTCTGTTATAATGAGAAGATACTCAGGAGACGTAAAAGTAGCTAGTTAGTACTTTATATCTTCTTGGTACTTTAGTCTTTTTCTGTTATATTGAGAAGATACTCAAGAGACGTAAAAGTAGCTAGTTAGTACTTTTTATCTTCTTGGTACTTTAGTCTTTTTCTGTTATATTGAGAAGGTACTCATGAGACGTTAAAGTAGCTAGTTAGTACTTTTTATCTTCTTGGTACTTTAGTCTTTTTCTGTTATAATGAGAAGATACTCAGGAGACGTAAAAGTAGCTAGTTAGTACTTTTTTATCTTCTTGGTACTTTAGTCTTTTTCTGTTATATTGAGAAGGTACTCATGAGACGTTAAAGTAGCTAGTTAGTACTTTTTATCTTCTTGGTACTTTAGTCTTTTTCTGTTATAATGAGAAGATACTCAAGAGACGTAAAAGTAGCTAGTTAGTACTTTTTTATCTTCTTGGTACTTTAGTCTTTTTCTGTTATATTGAGAAGGTACTCATGAGACGTTAAAGTAGCTAGTTAGTACTTTTTATCTTCTTGGTACTTTAGTCTTTTTCTGTTATAATGAGAAGGTACTCATGAGACGTTAAAGTAGCTAGTTAGTACTTTTTATCTTCTTGGTACTTTAGTCTTTTTCTGTTATAATGAGAAGATACTCAGGAGACGTAAAAGTAGCTAGTTAGTACTTTTTTATCTTCTTGGTACTTTAGTCTTTTTCTGTTATATTGAGAAGGTACTCATGAGACGTTAAAGTAGCTAGTTAGTACTTTTTATCTTCTTGGTACTTTAGTCTTTTTCTGTTATAATGAGAAGATACTCAGGAGACGTAAAAGTAGCTAGTTAGTACTTTATATCTTCTTGGTACTTTAGTCTTTTTCTGTTATATTGAGAAGATACTCAAGAGACGTAAAAGTAGCTAGTTAGTACTTTTTATCTTCTTGGTACTTTAGTCTTTTTCTGTTATATTGAGAAGGTACTCATGAGACGTTAAAGTAGCTAGTTAGTACTTTTTATCTTCTTGGTACTTTAGTCTTTTTCTGTTATAATGAGAAGATACTCAGGAGACGTAAAAGTAGCTAGTTAGTACTTTTTTATCTTCTTGGTACTTTAGTCTTTTTCTGTTATATTGAGAAGATACTCAAGAGACGTAAAAGTAGCTAGTTAGTACTTTTTATCTTCTTGGTACTTTAGTCTTTTTCTGTTATATTGAGAAGGTACTCATGAGACGTTAAAGTAGCTAGTTAGTACTTTTTATCTTCTTGGTACTTTAGTCTTTTTCTGTTATAATGAGAAGATACTCAGGAGACGTAAAAGTAGCTAGTTAGTACTTTTTTATCTTCTTGGTACTTTAGTCTTTTTCTGTTATATTGAGAAGGTACTCATGAGACGTTAAAGTAGCTAGTTAGTACTTTTTATCTTCTTGGTACTTTAGTCTTTTTCTGTTATAATGAGAAGATACTCAGGAGACGTAAAAGTAGCTAGTTAGTACTTTATATCTTCTTGGTACTTTAGTCTTTTTCTGTTATATTGAGAAGGTACTCATGAGACGTTAAAGTAGCTAGTTAGTACTTTTTATCTTCTTGGTACTTTAGTCTTTTTCTGTTATAATGAGAAGATACTCAGGAGACGTAAAAGTAGCTAGTTAGTACTTTTTATCTTCTTGGTACTTTAGTCTTTTTCTGTTATATTGAGAAGATACTCAAGAGACGTAAAAGTAGCTAATTAGTACTTTTTATCTTCTTGGTACTTTAGTCTTTTTCTGTTATATTGAGAAGGTACTCATGAGACGTTAAAGTAGCTAGTTAGTACTTTTTATCTTCTTGGTACTTTAGTCTTTTTCTGTTATATTGAGAAGGTACTCATGCGATGTTAAAGTAGCTAGTTAGTACTTTTTATCTTCTTGGTACTTTAGTCTTTTTCTGTTATAATGAGAAGATACTCATGCGATGTTAAAGTAGCTAGTTAGTACTTTTTATCTTCTTGGTACTTTAGTCTTTTTCTGTTATATTGAGAAGATACTCATGCGATGTTAAAGTAGCTAGTTAGTACTTTTTATCTTCTTGGTACTTTAGTCTTTTTCTGTTATAATGAGAAGATACTCAAGAGACGTAAAAGTAGCTAGTTAGTACTTTTTATCTTCTTGGTACTTTAGTCTTTTTCTGTTATATTGAGAAGGTACTCATGAGACGTTAAAGTAGCTAGTTAGTACTTTTTATCTTCTTGGTACTTTAGTCTTTTTCTGTTATATTGAGAAGATACTCATGCGATGTTAAAGTAGCTAGTTAGTACTTTATATCTTCTTGGTACTTTAGTCTTTTTCTGTTATATTGAGAAGATACTCATGCGATGTTAAAGTAGCTAGTTAGTACTTTTTATCTTCTTGGTACTTTAGTCTTTTTCTGTTATATTGAGAAGATACTCATGCGATGTTAAAGTAGCTAGTTAGTACTTTTTATCTTCTTGGTACTTTAGTCTTTTTCTGTTATATTGAGAAGATACTCATGCGATGTTAAAGTAGCTAGTTAGTACTTTATATCTTCTTGGTACTTTAGTCTTTTTCTGTTATATTGAGAAGGTACTCATGAGACGTTAAAGTAGCTAGTTAGTACTTTTTATCTTCTTGGTACTTTAGTCTTTTTCTGTTATTTTGAGAAGGTACTCATGCGATGTTAAAGTAGCTAGTTAGTACTTTTTATCTTCTTGGTACTTTAGTCTTTTTCTGTTATATTGAGAAGATACTCATGCGATGTTAAAGTAGCTAGTTAGTACTTTTTATCTTCTTGGTACTTTAGTCTTTTTCTGTTATATTGAGAAGGTACTCATGCGATGTTAAAGTAGCTAGTTAGTACTTTTTATCTTCTTGGTACTTTAGTCTTTTTCTGTTATAATGAGAAGATACTCAAGAGACGTTAAAGTAGCTAGTTAGTACTTTTTATCTTCTTGGTACTTTAGTCTTTTTCTGTTATATTGAGAAGGTACTCATGCGATGTTAAAGTAGCTAGTTAGTACTTTTTATCTTCTTGGTACTTTAGTCTTTTTCTGTTATAATGAGAAGATACTCAAGAGACGTAAAAGTAGCTAGTTAGTACTTTTTATCTTCTTGGTACTTTAGTCTTTTTCTGTTATATTGAGAAGGTACTCATGAGACGTTAAAGTAGCTAGTTAGTACTTTTTATCTTCTTGGTACTTTAGTCTTTTTCTGTTATATTGAGAAGATACTCATGCGATGTTAAAGTAGCTAGTTAGTACTTTATATCTTCTTGGTACTTTAGTCTTTTTCTGTTATATTGAGAAGATACTCATGCGATGTTAAAGTAGCTAGTTAGTACTTTTTATCTTCTTGGTACTTTAGTCTTTTTCTGTTATATTGAGAAGATACTCATGCGATGTTAAAGTAGCTAGTTAGTACTTTTTATCTTCTTGGTACTTTAGTCTTTTTCTGTTATATTGAGAAGATACTCATGCGATGTTAAAGTAGCTAGTTAGTACTTTATATCTTCTTGGTACTTTAGTCTTTTTCTGTTATATTGAGAAGGTACTCATGAGACGTTAAAGTAGCTAGTTAGTACTTTTTATCTTCTTGGTACTTTAGTCTTTTTCTGTTATATTGAGAAGGTACTCATGCGATGTTAAAGTAGCTAGTTAGTACTTTTTATCTTCTTGGTACTTTAGTCTTTTTCTGTTATATTGAGAAGATACTCATGCGATGTTAAAGTAGCTAGTTAGTACTTTTTATCTTCTTGGTACTTTAGTCTTTTTCTGTTATATTGAGAAGGTACTCATGCGATGTTAAAGTAGCTAGTTAGTACTTTTTATCTTCTTGGTACTTTAGTCTTTTTCTGTTATAATGAGAAGATACTCAAGAGACGTTAAAGTAGCTAGTTAGTACTTTTTATCTTCTTGGTACTTTAGTCTTTTTCTGTTATATTGAGAAGGTACTCATGCGATGTTAAAGTAGCTAGTTAGTACTTTTTATCTTCTTGGTACTTTAGTCTTTTTCTGTTATAATGAGAAGATACTCATGCGATGTTAAAGTAGCTAGTTAGTACTTTTTATCTTCTTGGTACTTTAGTCTTTTTCTGTTATATTGAGAAGATACTCAAGAGACGTTAAAGTAGCTAGTTAGTACTTTTTATTTTCTTGGTACTTTAGTCTTTTTCTGTTATATTGAGAAGATACTCATGCGATGTTAAAGTAGCTAGTTAGTACTTTTTATCTTCTTGGTACTTTAGTCTTTTTCTGTTATATTGAGAAGATACTCATGCGATGTTAAAGTAGCTAGTTAGTACTTTATATCTTCTTGGTACTTTAGTCTTTTTCTGTTATATTGAGAAGATACTCATGCGATGTTAAAGTAGCTAGTTAGTACTTTTTATCTTCTTGGTACTTTAGTCTTTTTCTGTTATATTGAGAAGATACTCATGCGATGTTAAAGTAGCTAGTTAGTACTTTTTTTCTTCTTGGTACTTTAGTCTTTTTCTGTTATATTGAGAAGATACTCATGAGACGTAAAAGTAGCTAGTTAGTACTTTTTATCTTCTTGGTACTTTAGTCTTTTTCTGTTATATTGAGAAGGTACTCATGCAATGTTAAAGTAGCTAGTTAGTACTTTTTATCTTCTTGGTACTTTAGTCTTTTTCTGTTATATTGAGAAGATACTCATGCAAAAAACAGTTAACTGACGTTTTTAGCAGAAAATAACTAGATTACGTGCACTCGGTAGAGCGCATACTTTCTCTGCCGCTTATCCGTTTGCTACCAAAATCTGATAAACTGGTCACTGGATAGTGACCAGTCGTCTCACCAAGTTTCATGCAATATGGTTCAATACTTCTCGAGTTGAAAATGACCATGACCTTGAATTTTGACCAGTTCGCTCCCAAAATTCTACCAGCAGGTCACTGGACTTGGACCAATCGTTTCACCAAATTTCAGGCAATTTGGTTAAACACTTTTTCAGTTAAGCAAATAACAAGATGATAAATAAATAAATAAATAAATAAATGCCATCTATAATATAACCTTTCCGCATTCTGCGAAGGTAACTAGAGTTCCAAGCAGAGTTATCCTTCTCCCGGTGGCAGAAGGGTTTCGTGCCTGGTCATCTCTGACCCTCAGTCATCCTAGTGATGACGGATAAACTATCCCTCTTCCCCCTGGCGGCCTGCCGAAAACGTACGGAAAATATGTTCGCCTGACGAAGGTTTGGCGAATGGTGCCCAAAGCCTGGCTTAGGTTTCGTCCAGAATGAACGTCTCCTCGGGCTCGGCTAACATCTAGAAACAGATGCGGTACGAGCTGGGGGGGGGGGGTGTTCACTGATCAGTCCTAGGGAGGAGGGTGGAGAAAACAATTAACTCAGATAATTTTAACTTGTCCTTTGACCCGATCGCTCCCAAAATCTAATCAATTTTCCTTAGATAAGGACCAATTGCCCCACCAAATTTCAGGCAATTTGGTTGAATACTTTTTGAGTTAATCGAATAACAACATGATAAATAAAGAAATAAATGCCCATCAAAACATACTCTTCCGCAATTCTATGACGGTAATAATTGATTGTCAACTGAATGGCCAAGACAAAGTAGCCCTTATTTCTCACTTTTCATTTCTGTATCTCTTTTTGTTAATTTTCTTTTCTTAATTTAACTATAAACATCGGACAATGTTAATAAAATAGCTATAGTTATTACTTTTCTTATCTTCTTGCTACTTCAACCATATTCTAGTTAGTACATAATAAAATATTCGCTACAATTGGTACTTTCGATAGCATTTTGGAAAATAAATATCTGACAAATTTGAAATAGCTTCAATTGAAAAATTAACCATTCACTGAGGTAGAGCTTACAAAAGCAAAAGATAATTAAAATTTACATTTAGAATAATACTCGTAGCATAATCGTAGTATTCCACATTTCAAACATTTCTAACTTCCTTAAATAGTAGTTCGATTTAATTTGGTTGGTTTTAAAACATTTTCAAAACTTTAGAGCTTTTTTTATTAAATATGTATGAAGGGAGAAACCACTTCATACATCTCGAACAACCGTGTGGGCAACCATATGGGATGGGGAAATTTCGGCCCAGTCTTCATTAATATGAATGCTAATGGTAATAATCATCTCTATTTACTCCAGTATGACTCTCGGCCTGCTTTTTTTGTTTTACCAGATTCATAAAAATTTTCCTTTGTGCAAGATGGAGTCCCACCTGAAAGTTTTCAAACAGGTGGAATGGCATAGGTTCAGATGGCGACAAAAACATTAAGTGGCTACCGAAATCACCTGATCTACACTTTGTGATTTCTTTCTATTGGGATTTTCTTTAAGAGTTTACTATATTCATTACTCAACCCAGGGATATCGATTAGTTGAAAAAAAAAGTCTGCCAAGCATTCGCAGCAGTAACCTTTGAAATAATGTATAACATTTTGGATTCATTCCACACAAGCCAAATTTAGTCATTAA
This sequence comes from Caprella mutica, assembly GCA_947561585.1. Lineage (NCBI taxonomy): Eukaryota > Metazoa > Arthropoda > Malacostraca > Amphipoda > Caprellidae > Caprella > Caprella mutica. Next base: position 159,301 of record CANNZV010000758.1, read on the forward strand.
AAACAATGGCCGCCAAACTGAAATATTATATATGTATATTAATTAAAATAGAAACCTAAATAATACAATATTTAAATCTGACTGAGTTCTAGTGGTTGTTATAAAACTAACCGAATTCAAGTGGTAGCTACCAATATTAAGGAATTAGTTAAAGTTTGAAATGTGAAACACTATTGATAATAAAATATATTAGTGAGATTTTGCATGCGATAGTACATGAGTAACATTTGTGCTGATAGTACATGAGTAACATTTGTGCTGATAGTACACCAGTAACATTTGTGCTGATAGTACATCAGTAACATTTGTGCTGATAGTACATCAGTAACATTTGTGCTGATAGTACATCAGTAACATTTGTGCTGATAGTACACCAGTAACATTTGTGCTGATAGTACATCAGTATCATTTGTGCTGATAGTACATCAGTAACATTTGTGCTGATAGTACATCAGAGGAAGCCAGAGGTCAAAGTTCAATGAGGGCAGAGTGAGGGTATTTAGGCGCATACGAGGGTAATGGAGAGGAACATGTAAACAGACATGGCACTGCTACATGTATACCCATTATGAGGAATGCACACCAACATGTAAACATGAGAACAAACTATTGGTGTGAATTCCAAGCACCAAACGGAATGAGGATGCACAACAACATTCCAATAATAACGATTAGCATGCCAATGGATGAATTAATTATTCGTAATGAGGAAATGGAAAAACCAGAAACTGTATTTCTTTTTGTATTACAGAAATTGTAGCAAAGATATATAAATGACTAGCAAAATCAATTGAAAGAACTACAAATATCTTTGTATTTCTTTAATAAAAAAATAAATTGGGCGTACTGTCGTTAATTATTTCATTTTGTATGTTTTTTTTTTTTTTTGTTTACCTTAATTATAACATAAAAGCAGTACATAAACACTTATGTTGTACATTCAACGCAAAGATTAAGTTAAACATTTAGTGTACACATTAAATGCTACCTAAAGTCACATAAAAAGCATAGAAATAATCTCTACAGTGTGCCCTATAATCTCTATAATCTTTTCTCTGGTGTACTTAGTGGCTGGGAATCAGTTGGTGTTTAAGGGATGAATGCAGACTATAAATCAAACGGTGTGGACACAGTGCAATGATTAGCAGCAGAGATTTATAGGCTATTGCCTATAATAACACGCCAGGCCAAACTATAATGCCTCACTGAAATACCTTTAAAGCAACTTGTTTGTTTCATCGGTCTAAAAGATGGCAATTACTGAAGGGACTAATTCCTCTTCTTAGAAATACTAAATAGCATCGAGAGGAATATTATTGCCATGTCTTTATATAACAATAACGATAATAACAACAGGTAGATGACATGTAGGACGATAATGCGAAATATAAATGTGCTAGTTGCTTACTTTCTGCTTTTTAATAATTATAAATGCCAATAATACATTATGGCATCTTCTGAGTATAGGTACATATAAATATATAATTGTATGCAAATAATATAATTGAAGATATATCAACGGGCAAAGTATAAATAATCTTATATTTTTCAATTGAATATTAGTTGTTATATATAATGACTGATGATCTATAAGTAAATATAAAAAATTACAGATGAATATATAGAAAAAAGAGCCTTCAAATTTCTCTTTAAAAACTGATGAAATCCTGATATATTATGCATGCTAGTGTCTTAAATACATTAACGGCATATAATTAAATTTCTACATTGGTAAGAAGTCATAGATGGATTATTCTATCATTCTTTGGGAACCATAACTGGTATTGTAAATTCAGAGAGATCTAATATACCTTTAGAGTGTTTGTGTGCAACATGTTTGGTATTTACCTCTTTACATGCATGCAATCACACGCACATACGGTGTTACAGACACACATCTTGCCATTTTAAATATATTGTACTATAAGTACAATCAAAGAAAAGAGTCTCCGCTGAGGCTAATTTCAAAAATTTCAGTTTTCTAATTCTCTATTTTTTTCAATTTTCAATTCTTACAAAACTAGACCAATTATAAATATCTACAGGTATTACAATTAGTAAAGTTTACATTACAATTAAAATTTTCTATTTGACCACAAGAAGCGAATTCTTATTAGTGATATAATAACAGTGTACATATATAATAACAGTGTGCATATATAATAACAGTGTACATATATAATAACAGTGTACATATATAATAACAGTGTACATATATAATAACAGTGTACATATATAATAACAGTGTACATATATAATAACAGTGTACATATATAATAACAGTGTACATATATAATAACAGTGTACATATATAATAACAGTGTACATATATAATAACAGTGTACATATATAATAACAGTGTACATATATAATAACAGTGTACATATATAATAACAGTGTACATATATAATAACAGTGTTTTTTAAACCTCACACTTTATATTCTATCACACGGCAAAGTCTCATGAAAATAAATGATGGACTCCTTTCAGAGAGAAGATGATTGCAGGAATCAACAAACAGCTTCAACAGTCTAGCTACTTCTCAAGAACTGTGATTTGCAAATGAAAATATCAGAAGTCATATATAACAAATTGCTTGCATTATTCATATAAGTGCATTTACAGGTGCATTACATTCAAAAAGTTTTGAGATAAAAAAAAAAGTTGATAGCATTTTTTGGTCAATGCACATTCTAGTATCCGATTGTAAGAGCAGTTGGATATTTGCTCCTCCATACTACAAATTGTGTGGACTCTTTCCTCCAGAAACCTGACCAATGGTCACATTGTGGACTCTTTCCTCCAGGAACCTGACCAATGGTCACATTGTGGACTCTTTCCTCCAGAAACCTGACCAATGGTCACATTGTGGACTCTTTCCTCCAGAAACCTGACCAATGGTCACATTGTGGACTCTTTCCTCCAGAAACCTGACCAATGGTCACATTGTGGACTCTTTCCTCCAGAAACCTGACCAATGGTCACATTGTGGACTCTTTCCTCCAGAAACCTGACCAATGGTCACATTGTGGACTCTTTCCTCCAGGAACCTGACCAATGGTCACATTGTGGACTCTTTCCTCCAGAAACCTGACCAATGGTCACATTGTGGACTCTTTCCTCCAGAAACCTGACCAATGGTCACATTGTGGACTCTTTCCTCCAGGAACCTGACCAATGGTCACATTGTGGACTCTTTCCTCCAGAAACCTGACCAATGGTCACATTGTGGACTCTTTCCTCCAGGAACCTGACCAATGGTCACATTGTGGACTCTTTCCTCCAGAAACCTGACCAATGGTCACATTGTGGACTCTTTCCTCCAGAAATCTGACCAATGGTCACATTGTGGACTCTTTCCTCCAGAAATCTGACCAATGGTCACATTTTGGACTCTTTCCTCCAGAAACCTGACCAATGGTCACATTGTGGACTCTTTTAACCCCCCACTGCCTGATAGCCTCTGTGGCTGTGTCTGTATAGCCTCTAGAGACAGTAGAGGGTTTGACCCGGACGGTACATAACAGTTGGAAATTCATCCGCTGCCCTGGTGGTGACTCTCATGCTATTTTGACAGGGGAAACTGATCATCAGGAACACGCGAAGAAAAGACATGACCTGCATCATGTGAACTGTTTAGAGATTAGAAGGAATATACTTCGTAGGAATATTTAGAATAAATTACCTCAACAGTTGACAGTTAAATTTATAACTATAAATAAATACATTAATTAATTGACAAATATCCCATTGTATGCATTATAAATTAATTATTAGTTAATAGACACTGTGACAAAGAACTGAAAATCGAATAAAACATTCTATATGAGTTTATTTATTATACCTATTTATTTCATATAAAATAGAATGAAAAAATATAGCCTATTTCGTACACTGATAACAGTATAAATATATAATAAAATATCTATTCGATAGTTCAATGAATAAATTCATAAATTGGTTATAAATTTATAATATACTATGATAAGGCCAAGTGTCACAGTCACACAAGGCATTGCTCGTAAATAAATAGCTATTACTAGTGTTGTTAGTGACATTTATTTGTAGAGACAGGCACTAACTAGTGAAGATTATTATATGTTTGCAATGATGTGTGCCTGTTATTACACATAAAGAGTACAGCATGTGAAGACTGAAAGAAAACCTGTTGAAATTGCCCCCAAATAGGGCATTGAAAAGCATGCTACTGCTATTACTATCATACTATATAGTTTGTACAGGAATAACAATAAAAAGAAACCTATATTGTGTGTGTAAAGTTGTAATAGTAACGCATTTAGTTGAAAGGTTGTAAAAGAATATTCATCAGACTTTTGCACCAGTGTACTCAGATAATAACTCACTAATTTCATTGTTATACCTACTTCATAAGCACTAGACTACCAAGCAGGTAATTTGACTGCTTTCTACTTTTCAAACATTTATATCTCATAAATTATTATTGGAACATACAATATTCATTTATTTAGAAAGTAAAGTATATACCAATAATAATTTATCAGACATTATTTTTTGAAAAGTAAAAAGCAGTCAATTTAACTGGTTGGTAGCCAGTGTTGAAATGTACTTCACTGGGGCAAGTTATTAGCAAAGGTCAGGCGCCAAGGCATCGGTACAAGAAAGTTATGCGCCAAATCTTCTGTTCCGATGTCGTCACCTTTTCGAAGACATTACATTGACACTAAAAAAGTGACGGGGTGTATTATTTCGGGAGATTTTTGCATATTAGCAACTTCTTCATTCATATGCAATCTCAAATTTGCAATGTGCACTAAAATGCACTTAGAGCACACGAAGAAGCGACAAGCAAATAATTCAATGAAATAAATAACAATGGAGTGGAAAAGTTAAGGTTATTTCAGAGGGATATTAGGGACAGATCCCTTCCGTTTGACCCAAATACTTTGGTTTATTTTGGTCAAAACAAAGACTGCGTGAATAATCAAACGATTAGCCACCAATGAGTGATAGAAATGGTCAATGTGCGGTAAAGACTCGGTCAAAATATGAACAAGACAAATATGAACATATGAACAAGAGAAATATGAACATATGAACAAGAGAAATATGAGTATATGAACAAGAGAAATATGAACATATGCACGAGAGAAATATGAACATATGAACAAGAGAAATATGAAAATATGAACAAGAGAAATATAAACATATGAACAAGAGAAATATAAACATATGAACAAGAGAAATATGACAATATGAACAAGAGAAATAAGAACATATGAACAAGAGAAATATGACAATATGAACAAGAGAAATATGAACATATGTACAAGAGAAATATAAACATATGAACAAGAGAAATATGACAATATAAACAAGAGAAATAAGAACATATGAACAAGAGAAATATGACAATATGAACAAGAGAAATATAAACATATGAACAAGAGAAATATGACAATATAAACAAGAGAAATATGAACATATGAACAAGAGAAATATGACAATATGAACAAGAGAAATATGAACATATGAACAAGAGAAATAAGAACATATGTACAAGAGAAATATGAACATATGAACAAGAGAAATATGACAATATGAACAAGAGAAATATGACAATATGAACAAGAGAAATAAGAACATATGAACAAGAAAAATAAGAACATATGATCAAGAAAAATAAGAACATATGAACATGAGAAATATGAACATATGAACAAGAGAAATAGGAACATATGAACAAGAGAAATAAGAACATATGATCAAGAGAAATAAGAACATATGAACAAGAGAAATAAGAACATATGATCAAGAGAAATAAGAACATATGAACAAGAGAAATATGAACATATGAACAAGAGAAATATGAACATATGAACAAGAGAAATAAGAACATATGAACAAGAGAAATAAGAACATATGAACAAGAGAAATAAGAACATATGAACAAGAGAAATATGACAATATGAACAAGAGAAATAAGAACATATGAACAAGAGAAATATGAACATATGATCAAGAGAAATAAGAACATATGAACAAGAGAAATATGAACATATGAACAAGAGAAATAGGAACATATGAACAAGAGAAATAAGAACATATGATCAAGAGAAATAAGAACATATGAACAAGAGAAATAAGAACATATGATCAAGAGAAATAAGAACATATGAACAAGAGAAATATGAACATATGAACAAGAGAAATATGAACATATGATCAAGAGAAATAAGAACATATGAACAAGAGAAATATGACAATATGAACAAGAGAAATAAGAACATATGAACAAGAGAAATATGAACATATGATCAAGAGAAATAAGAACATATGAACAAGAGAAATATGAAAATGCACAGAAATAGAGTCTAGTTTATAAATCAAAGAAACTAAAAAGATTCATACAGTTACTTTCTCATTATTTTATAACAAAAGCTAAGTTATATCCTGTAGAGTTTACCGAAGAAAGAAATTCTTCTAAGAAAACTAATTTATGGAGAACTGAAGATTCTAAAGACTTTTAATTAGATCGGTAAGCGATGCTAATTGAATATATTGTACTTATAATTATCCTCAATAAATAAGAAGATGATTTGCACCTGAAGTGAGAAAATAAAGTAAACCTTTTAAACATTGCATATGTTTTTAAAATATAATTGAGATTTGGAAGGCGGTATATTAATACATTAAGCTTATTGTCAAATATTTAAAAAAATAATTCGATTGAAAAAAAAATTTCAAAATCAGTTGCAGTTCATTTTTTAAATTTCTTTTTAACGAATGAACATTTAATCAACATCTAATTAGTAAAAAGTTGTGAAGAACTGTGAAACGACTTTGAAGTAAAAATTAACACAAATAATTTTTGTCAATAAATAAGTACAGTGAAATAAATAACATAAACTGCACCAAAGTACGAATAACTGCACCACAATGTAAGAGTAACTGCACTGTAACTGCACCACAATGTAAGAGTAACTGCACCACAATGTAAGAGGAACTGCACTGTAACTGCACCACAGTATAAGAGTAACTGCACCACAATGTAAGAGTAACTGCACTGTAACTGCACCACAATGTAAGAGTAACTGCACCACAGTGTAAGAGTAACTGCACTGTAACTGCACCACAAAGTATAAGTAACTGCACCACAATGTACAAGTAACTGCACTGTAACTGCACCACAAAGTACAAGTAACTGCACCACAATGTACAAGTAACTGCACTGTAACTGCACCATAGTGTAAGAGTAACTGCTCAATTTCCCCTACTGGCTTTACTAACTGTACTCGTATCACTCCATTACTTCACAGTTTACACCTTTCAGTTCCGATGCGTTAGAGTCCATTGTAAACACGAGGAAATGAAACCAAAGGAAGAGCAGCTCTACCATCCCATTGTACCACTCCATGCACCACTTTGCACTAACCAAAGTGCAGAAATAAGTAACTCTTGTCAAACTAACTAATATAGAGAAATAGAAATCTAATTTTGGAAATGTTGTAACCACCGAAAAAAGGAAAGCCTGTTTTTCCAATCACGTAAGTTAGTGTAGGATGCACCAAGGATTCCTTCCCTTCACAACAATAGAACAGAAACTCATCGGAACTGGAAAGCGTTGAAGAATCAGAGACTCAATAGGATTCATTTGGTCATCCTATTGTAGCTGCAGGATGGATGCCATAGGAACTTTTTGTCCAGAACACCTCAAATAGAATTACCTTGCTACTAATTTGCTCTAATTTGCTCTCATTTTTACTATTTAGGTATTCCTAATTAATAAATCAGTCATGCTCATAACTTTCAGTTTAGGAATTAATTTACAAACTTCCTCAGGAGTATGCATGTTAACCCGATAAATGCAGCAAAATTTTAGCAGATGGCGTGAGACAACAGAGTGCTTTCGTAAAACTACTTTCATAGTATTTACCACTAGAATTACCCACCAGTCAATTTGACTGCTTTTTACTTTTCAAACATTTAATATAACCAGACAGTGTCCCGTTATTTAACAATCAAAAATTGTTAGGTAACTACCAACAATAATAATTTATGAGATACAAATGTTTGAAAAGTAAAAAGTAGTCCAAATGACCGTTTGATAGTCCTAGTGTTAACAATTCAAGAGCGTGTTCATAGCCTTTTCAAATAACATTGTAAGATTAAAATATGATTTAAAAATTACGTTAGCATATATTGCAAGTTTCCTACAATCAAGGAACTGTTTCATCCATATGTATGTCACTGTGAATAAAAATCCTTGGAATTTGATCAGGCTTATTATGATGACTATCTAAAATATCATTTAAATGTACAGTATAAAATTAACTAATGTCACTCTAACATAACCTAATGCAATTCTTGACAATATATTCTTGACTCCAAAAAAAACGTAAAAAGACAATCTTTGCCAATAGGTAGCGATAGCAATTGATTGTTCTATATTAAATGATTGAATCTATATTTAATGTCTACAAAATAAGTAGTTATTGTTTTTCCAATTGAAGTTGAGGTGGTAAAGAAACTATTCGTAAGTAGCGTTTAAGATGAATAGAAATAGTGTACACCTGGCGTCAGAAACTCTATCCAGTCTGATGACTATCGGAGGAAGCATGGGAAAATATCCAGAAGTAACTTTTTACACCCACCTCCATATTTGCTTACAATCTATTGGATGTACAGTCGCTAAAGGAACTACCTCACCAGCTGTTATTATTCCACAGAAAAATACTTACATTTAAAATGTTCAAATTGACAAATTCATGCAGATGTAATGTAAGGATGAACAGTTAGATTTAATAAAACTAACCAGTATGGAAGCGTTTGATGAAGTTACACGATTGAAGAATGTTGATTGTATCTTTACTCTTATTTCTAAACAAGTTTACATCGACAAGGGCCAAAAAATTAAACGACAGCTTCTTCGTGTTTTTTAATGATTTCAGTAATAATGGTACTATTATATAGATGAACGTTTATTCTTAGGTAGAAGTATTGAATTAATTCACAGTTTTAAGTCAAATTAGTAGAAAATGGGTGTTTTTTATGATAGTTACTGGTGCATATGGAGATAGGGTTCTTTTTAATTTGTACTATATGTAGATTTATGAGCTATTAAAGAGTTCGTTTAATATAATTACAATATTTATATTATAAACATATTTCAAATACATATCTAAGATATACATATGTAATATACCTCATATTTGATAATTGATTTATCTTAATATTTAATTTCATAAATTCATAAATTTAAGTACAGTTATCAATTTATAAATTCAAGTACAGTTACCTATTTACAAATTTAAGTACAGTTATCAATCTATAAATTTAAGTACAGTTATCAATTTATAAATTTAAGTACAGTTATCAACTTATAAATTCAAGTACAGTTACCTATTTACAAATTTAAGTACAGTTATCAATCTATAAATTTAAGTACAGTTATCAATTTATAAATTTAAGTACAGTTATCAATCTATAAATTTAAGTACTGTTATCAACTTATAAATTTAAGTACAGTTATCAATTTATAAATTCAAGTACAGTTACCTATTTACAAATTTAAGTACAGTTATCAATCTATAAATTTAAGTACAGTTATCAATTTATAAATTTAAGTACAGTTATCAATTTATAAATTTAAGTACAGTTATCAATTTATAAATTTAAGTACAGTTATCAACTTATAAATTTAAGTACAGTTATCAATTTATTAATTTAAGTACAGTTATCAATTTATTAATTTAAGTACAGTTATCAATAAATAATACCTTTTCATTCTATAGTGGTGTTCGATTTTCAAATAATATATAAATACACTGCTCAAGCTTATACATTGTATTTCTAAAGCATTGGTTTCTTTCTCTATCTCAATATGTTTATAATGCGCCTGATCAATCATGCCATTGCCAATAATTCACCTCTTACTATTTTGACTTTATAGCTGACCTTCATAGATTTTGATGTCGTGCTACAAATTCTGTTATCAGTAGCAACATTATTATTCAATGTTCTGTCTGGGGTTACAGATAACCTTTATATATTTCATTACGCAGACAATCATTTACTTGATAACGCTTTTAATTGAGCAAGATAAGTTGAACCGCTTCGTAGATTCTCGTATAGACGATAAATCGTTAATATAAATCATGCTACTAGTCTTGATGCTAAGATTTAAATGACACTGTATTAATTAATGATTTTTGTCTGGATGTTAAAGAAGTGGATTGGAATTATAGGTAGAATATGTTACTAGAATGATTTGGTGATAGACTGATATTGGTGGAATAATTTAGAATAATTCCATGTTGGAATTATCTTTGGAAGGGTTTTAAAAAATTCCAGATCCGTATCATTAAATAAATCTTTTTTCATCATTCTCTTACTCACAACTATTTTATACCTTTAGGATTTTCTTTCAATTACTAAATCATTATCTAAATCAAAATAGCCGTCAATTAACTTAATAGAACTAATTTTCTATCCAATCTCCAAGCAATGAAATGAGCGTATTTTTTAAAATTAAAGTACTAGTTTAAGGCAAATCAACTTAAAAATAATACATTGCTTCACAAACTGATTGATTTATAATTTTCCATAAAGTAATCGAATTTTGTTCCCTTAGATTAGTTTTTAGCCATTGCTACTGCAATCGCTACGTGTGGTCATGGCAAAGTGTCTTAACTACTTCTAAAGGTATCTTGTACAGTGATGAGGCATGACATTTTCCTTCATATTAATGAGCATTATTACTGCTGATGATTGTAGAAAAATACACCGAAATGACGGCAGACAAACCCGTTCTTATTTTGAAGAAGAGCCTTGAGGTGTTCTCGTGCTCTCACTCTGTCTACCTGTCACATTCAGCATGGAGGTGATATGGAAAAGAAAACAGATAACTGCATCTACAGATAGAAAGACTGAATGATATCAAAATTTGGATCTTTATACAGTCATATCAATAAATAAGTATTTTATATAATTCTTGATAATAATTTATACGAAACTGTTTTTCAGTGTTATGATTACTAAGTTAAAATATAATTGTACATCAATAACATATTTTAAATAGTATCAGGCATTCAGTTTCAAAGGTATATTATAAAAAAGAATCATGCACTATCCAGCAAAATATTTATGAATTTAGCTTTATTTATATTTATTTTTATAATAATATATTAGAACGTTGCAAATAATATTGAATCAGACATCTCAAACCGCATTATTGTTAAAATATCGCAAGATTGGAAGAGTAAAAAGAGTCAGATATGTGCATTTAACTCCTTACCTGATCGTATAATACACCTTAAGGAGAATAGACGAAAAAAGATCATACTCTAGTGAATTAACTCCTACGTCTCAAGTTTTAGTTCCCACGTTCAGCTACTGCATAGAGTACAATATGCACGTAAGTATCTAGCACTCGGCGCCTAGCTTTTGCTACGCGGCACAAACCAGTTCTCGTATTGCGCGGAAGGTGGCGGAGTAATGCTCCGCTGTCCACCTGCCACGCTCTGGACAGGAAGAACCCCCCCTTCCCCTCTTAAAGCCCCCCCCCCCCTCTCTAAGGGGCTGAATATCTTAAGAGTAGCTAAGCAAGGCTTTATAATACACTATTATTCAATGTGTACATTTTATAAAAGAATATCTTTCGTGTTTCTTATCAAACTTGTAATTATAATAGTAATAGAAAAATAGTACCTACTTTTTAAATCAAAAGGGATAAGGAATTATCCTACTTCATTTTGGATTTACAATTCATTTATTGAACTTAGATTATTTTATAAAACTTAAGAATTTATTGACCGATGGAGATTATTTGAGTGAGAATTAGAGAAAAAATGTTTTAGATACGAACAAAACGAAGAAAATCGAGTTGAAGGTTTTCTGTGTTTAGTTTGTTAATAATTGGCTAATGAAGTCTAATTTAAGGTGTTGAGTCTTCAGGTAATTATTAATGATATTGACAACTAGGCACACTAATATCTTATTATTATTTATTATAATTAGAGGAGGCAATTTATTTGACAGCTATTGTTCGTAATATGGAGAATTTGAACACTTTTTTTCTAAATCTGTTAGCATATTTTTGAAAAATTTCGTATAGATTATAGAAATAATTATTTGACTCAAAAATGCCTTTAGTATATTGATTGCATTTAATATATTGAAGTATTATCCATTATTAGACATTATAGAACTACTGTATTGCAATTATAAGATATCTTTATATATCAATATAGAGTGGCACATTGTAATAGAGTGGCACATTGGAATAGAGTGGCACAATGTAATAGAGTGGCACAATGTAATAGAGTGGCACAATGTAATAGAGTGGCACAATGTAATAGAGTGGCACAATGTAATAGAGTGGCACAATGTAATAGAGTGGCACAATGTAATAGAGTGGCACATTGTAATAGAGTGGCACATTGTAATAGAGTGGCACATTGTAATAGAGTGGCACATTGTAATAGAGTGGCACAATGTAATAGAGTGGCACATTGTAATAGAGTGGCACATTGTAATAGAGTGGCACATTGTAATAGAGTGGCACAATGTAATAGAGTGGCACATTGTAATAGAGTGGCACATTGTAATAGAGTGGCACATTGTAATAGAGTGGCACATTGTAATAGAGTGGCACAATGTAATAGAGTGGCACATTGTAATAGAGTGGCACATTGTAATAGAGTGGCACAATGTAATAGAGTGGCACATTGTAATAGAGTGGCACAATGTAATAGAGTGGCACATTGTAATAGAGTGGCACAATGTAATAGAGTGGCACATTGTAATAGAGTGGCACATTGTAATAGAGTGGCACATTGTAATAGAGTGGCACAATGTAATAGAGTGGCACATTGTAATAGAGTGGCACAATGTAATAGAGTGGCACATTGTAATAGAGTGGCACAATGTAATAGAGTGGCACATTGTAATAGAGTGGCACATTGTAATAGAGTGGCACATTGTAATAGAGTGGCACAATGTAATAGAGTGGCACATTGTAATAGAGTGGCACATTGTAATAGAGTGGCACATTGTAATAGAGTGGCACATTGTAATAGAGTGGCACATTGTAATAGAGTGGCACATTGTAATAGAGTGGCACATTGTAATAGAGTGGTACATTGTAATAGAGTGGCACATTGTAATAGAGTGGCACATTGTATTAGAGTGGCACATTGTAATAGAGTGGCACAATGTAATAGAGTGGCACAATGTAATAGAGTGGCACATTGTAATAGAGTGGCACATTGTAATAGAGTGGCACAATGTAATAGAGTGGCACAATGTAATAGAGTGGCACATTGTAATAGAGTGGCACATTGTAATAGAGTGGCACAATGTAATAGAGTGGCACAATGTAATAGAGTGGCACATTGTAATAGAGTGGCACATTGTAATAGAGTGGCACATTGTAATAGAGTGGCACAATGTAATAGAGTGGCACAATGTAATAGAGTGGCACAATGTAATAGAGTGGCACATTGTAATAGAGTGGCACAATGTAATAGAGTGGCACAATGTAATAGAGTGGCACAATGTAATAGAGTGGCACATTGTAATAGAGTGGCACATTGTAATAGAGTGGCACAATGTAATAGAGTGGCACAATGTAATAGAGTGGCACAATGTAATAGAGTGGCACAATGTAATAGAGTGGCACATTGTAATAGAGTGGCACATTGTAATAGAGTGGCACAATGTAATAGAGTGGCACAATGTAATAGAGTGGCACAATGTAATAGAGTGGCACAATGTAATAGAGTGGCACAATGTAATAGAGTGGCACATTGTAATAGAGTGGCACAATGTAATAGAGTGGCACAATGTAATAGAGTGGCACAATGTAATAGAGTGGCACAATGTAATAGAGTGGCACATTGTAATAGAGTGGCACATTGTAATAGAGTGGCACAATGTAATAGAGTGGCACAATGTAATAGAGTGGCACAATGTAATAGAGTGGCACATTGTAATAGAGTGGCACAATGTAATAGAGTGGCACAATGTAATAGAGTGGCACAATGTAATAGAGTGGCACAATGTAATAGTGTGATTTAAAAAATATTTCTTTAAAAATTAACCAAACTATGAAGACTGTACTGTACATTAACTGTGGTCAGAACAGTATTAGTTAAAGCGAAAAAATCATCCTATATATAAATCAGATCTGGTCATTGACTCTTTACCCTGTGAGTAAGAATGATTGAAATGAGATACTTTAAAAGAAAGTAGTTAATTAATTAGAGTTGTTGTATTTCAATCGATGTTAATTATGAAAAAGGAAACTTGAAAATTATTATTATAAATTTAAATAGAAATCATGAAAGAATAAAACAAATTCAATGACGCAGCATTCATCATAAACTTTACAATTGATGTTTTGATGATTATTCTGATTACTTGTTATATTTTTCTAAGTAGTTTCAGAAGAAATACAAGAAGCGGAATAGTTAGTTAAATAAATAAATAAGGAATAACTTGAAATTCACGATAAACTATGAAAAAATTAATTTGCAATGTAAATAAACCCCCATTATATGTTATTACCTTAAATTATTTTACTTCCATTTTATCATATATAAGCGCTCCATATATAGGAAGCAATTGAATGTTACTTCAAATAAATTAAGAATATTGATTAAACCTTTTTCGAAAATTTATATGAAGAAATTATTTGAAGTAAGGGCTAATTAAAATGCTATTGTTAATTTAAACATGCTATTGTTAATTTAAACATGCTATTGCTTATTTAAACATGCTTTTGTTAATTTAAACATGCTATTGTTAATTTAAACATGCTATTGCTTATTTAAACATGTTTTTGTTAATTTAAACATGCTATTGTTAATTCTATGAGATAATAATGATTGAAATATTTATTTATATCTGCCACTATATCAAACCATTGAGAAAATATAATATTTAACGATAATAAATATTAGTGAGTTGTATGAGAAACTATAGAATCAATATTCATAAAGATTTAACAGCAGTAACGTATAGAAAATGATGGGATATTATTTAAATAATAGAGATATAAAAATAAAGAAAATAATTCAATAATCTCTTAAACACTATACAATCTTTACTATGCTAGCTTGAATATTTATGATTATTTTCATTAAAAAAATCAATTTTGAAACTAAATAAATAAACGAAACTGAAAAGACTACTAGGTATTGAATAAATAAAAACAAAATTGAACAAATAATAATTGAAGGGGTAACTGGCCTATTTCGGAAAAAGCCATGAACCGCTACAGAGTCCATATGTCACTGGGAAACAGTTTTCGGAAAACATAGTGATTTTTTTTTTAAATTTTAACCTACAATTAGAAATCAGAGAAGAGTTTTTTATTACAATAGAGAACTATTGTAAATAAGTAATCCAATAAGATTTGCATGATGACTGCTTGGCACCATAGACAGTGTGACATGAGCAGAGTGAAGCTAGTCAGTGGCACAGTCTCAGTCTCACGGCACACCTTTCCCTTCCGCAACAAGCTGAGAAAACTCTCTCTCTCTCTCTCTGGGGCATGAGACGCAGCCCCACCAAGCCACTGATGAGGGTACTGACACAAACCACTAATGTGGTGAGGGTAACCACTGTGGTATTGTAGGAGAAACCTTACGGTGATTGGGGGTAATCCCTATAAGATATCTAAAAACAGTCAAAAGGACTGTTTTTTTAATTAATTTATATATTTTCATAAATCACCCTATTTGAATACATTTGTATATTTTGATATTATACGCACTACATTTATTTTTCTGACATTTATTGGTAAAAAATAATTCTAATATAAATAATAAAGTTATTTTCCGTATCATAATTGTTAATAGATAATAATTTATTAAATAGATAACTAAAACTGTCACGCATTGAGAAGCTACTGGAACTATCAAGCAGTCAAAATGACTGGTTTTGATAATTTTAATCAGTGCGATACCGTTTTACAAACATGTTTAGCAAGGGTCCCGATGCCACGTTGTTTGGGACCCGTCAGAAGATTTCACAACCTATTGCTGCTAGATTTTAGCAGTGTTAGTTAAAATAAATGCTTGATAATTCGTGTAAGAAAATGCTATGATAATCTATTACAAATTATTATAATACTGTTTAAAGAATAGTTTATAATTCAATTATATACCATAGGGGATATCAATCGAAAAGAAACAGTTAAGATCAACATTGAAGAAAAAATACTTTATGGAATAGGATGTCAATGTATATTAAATACAACAGAACATTAGAAGTTAATTTAACCTACCACAAAGTAGTGATATGTTTAACTATAGGCAGACAATTTCAAGAAACTGGTTTGCACAGTCAATATGTGATGTAATAGTCAATTTGATGTAGCAGTACATAATTAATAAGGCTCATCAGTTATCAACTACTAGTCTTTTTGAGTATTGGCTGCAGCCTTAGTGTCACATCAAACAGTCCAAAGTATAATTATTTCTCATTGAGTTCCACCTAGAACACATGATAAAAAATCTGGAACAATAATCTACCTCCAATTCAAGTCTATCGGAGAGAAGCAATTTATAGTTTACTAGTACAGTACCTGTTGTTGAATTTAAATTATATTCCAATGCAAGTATGCGTTATGGATGCACATAATCTGATTAAACAAAAAAAATCTCTCGAAAGCCGAAACATAAATTTAATTTTTAAATAATTAGTTTGAATATTATTGTAGCCCCGTAGTCATGACATGATTAGTTTTTTTCAGTTTATATGTATTTCCTAATAAAAGTGGGACACACGGACGGACATGGCTATTATTATAGTATAGATAATATAATTTTATTCAATTGGTATAGAGTATATACACTAAAGGTTAAAAAGGTTAATATTTTATAAATTTTATTATATATTTTAATATATTAATTCGATAAATTAATTAAATTTAAATGTATTGTGATGCCTTTGAATAGATAAAACCTCAGCAATATATTAATTCTATTGAATAGAAGTAAGTAAAGTTGTTAATGAAGGTAGGTACTTACCCGTGGTGAGATGAGAGTGCATAAAAACTCAGAGAGAATATAACAGTCTCCCCTGAACCGCGTGGAGTTGAGTTCCCGTTTTCTTTAACATGGCCACAATTTTACAGTTAATTATAATATCACAATTCTAAGAAAAACTTTACAAACTATAATAGTTGAAGATACTTTTAAAATTACCTGCGTCGAAGATGACAAATTTTAAGATTTGAATTCATATGAAATAAGAAAACTGTGATTTTTTAAATTAGCATCAATGCAGTGACTCTTTTCTCTGATATTATGCAAATTTAATAACTTTCTAAAAAAAATACGTGGCTATACTTGATATAGAGTATCACATAATATCATAAGTTTCAAATGCAAAAAGAATCAAACCCGTTAGGAGAGAGTCTGCTTTGAGAAATCATTTTGATTGCTATATGTAGTGGAGTAATGAGCATGGCTATGGGAACTGGAGTGCACACATACATCCTATTCAACAATTAGCATTGGCTATATATACTATTCATGCTAATTAAATATATCAAGAAACTTTAGATGAATAAACATGCGTTACTGAATCAAGAATAGATATAATTTAATTAAGAATGCAAATATATAATTACCAAACTAATATCATTGAAGATATATTACTGTAAATACATTCGAGTATTTAAAATAACTAAATATAAACTAGGTTCACTTGAACTATAAGAAATTAAGAAAGTCACATCTCGCTCATTTTTCTTCTCTTAGTAAGGTGATATCACGAAAACTTTTCATTATCACTTGTTAATTTATGCAGTGAAATAATAATAGACAACCTATGAAACTAATTGTAGTGGATGTACCATCACAGATAAGTCACTTTCTAATTTTGTTTATAATATTATAATATAATATAAATTGTTTCCATGTGACCATATAAACTTCAAAGACTCTATTCAAATTGTGAACTAAGAAAGCAGTACTGTTTCTCTATTTATAGTAGCATCTTATTATTCAATAGAACAGTCCATGCTTGCAATGCTAACAAAAAACTGCAAGCAAATTAGAGTGGAGGAATGATACATGGTAAAGGCACACATTAGCAATTACTGTGATAACGGAGCTATATGCTGGGGATATACCAGCATGGGAGTTAAAGGGAGGTATATGCTGGGGATATACCAGCATGGGAGTTAAAGGGAGGTATATGCTGGGTATATACCAGCATGGGAGTTAAAGGGAGGTATATGCTGGGGATATACCAGCATGGGAGTTAAAGGGAGGTATATGCTGGGTATATACCAGCATGGGAGTTAAAGGGAGGTATATGCTGGGGATATACCAGCATGGGAGTTAAAGGGAGGTATATGCTGGGGATATACCAGCATGGGAGTTAAAGGGAGGTATATGCTGGGGATATACCAGCATGGGAGTTAAAGGGAGGTATATGCTGGGGATATACCAGCATGGGAGTTAAAGGGAGGTATATGCTGGGGATATACCAGCATGGGAGTTAAAGGGAGGTATATGCTGGGTATATACCAGCATGGGAGTTAAAGGGAGGTATATGCTGGGGATATACCAGCATGGGAGTAAAGGGAGGTATGTTGTATATCTACAAAGTGGTTAGCTAGATTAATATAACGTGTTATTCTCTCAATAGGTACGTGTTTGTTTGTTAATTCGTGTTTAGTTCAATAGAGCGTAACAAATAAGATAACTGAACTAATTCACAGCCTATATATCACATTATAAAACAATATCATATGTATGAAGTACAGTCACATAGACTATCAAAAAATATTGTATTTAAAAATAAAGAGGTCAGGGGTTCATTTCCAGAGGAGAAAGTCCACGTGTCTATCCTATAAATATGTCATTTCTACTGCTGGAAGTCAGGGATTTAATCCACTAAAATTAGACTGTTTAATTTGTGTACTATGTACTGTGGTGTTATTCCCTCTCATAAGCATTCTCTTACACTCGCCTCTCAATGATGTACACAAGTTACTAAAAGTGTCTCTCATACAGTGCTAAACTGTAGGAATAATTGTCGCGATGAGAAAATCTGCAGTAGTGAACTATAGCAGCAATATATCATTGGAGTACCCATTTGAAATTATAACTGACGATTGGTGAGTATTGTTAGTTAAGTAAGAAAAAACGTTACTTATTAGTTATGATTTTTTGAACTGTCCCTACACTGTTTCAAACATGAAGCTAAATACAATTAAATGGATAGAAAAATAATAAATTGAAATAACAAATAGATGCAAGAAAAATGTAGTAATTTTTATACTTAATATATAAATTGTGATTAATTTCTTCATGTTTGATCCCCAATAGACGTAAAGGCTCAATTTTGAGGTGAGCATAAGCAGGTGGTATGACATACTGACATACTATAGCATTGCAGGTGGTGATTGCACGCACCTGATATTTCTTAGCAGGTGAGCGTGAGGAGCAACACCAGGGGTATCACCAGGAGCAACACCAGGGGGCGCCCCAGGCACCTTAGTACGTGATTGTAGCAACAGAAAATAGTTTGCTGTAATTACTAAGTAGGTATGTTTGGAAACGGTAACTCATTTATAAACCAAACATAAAAACTTAGTGGAGTAAATGAACATTTTATTATTAAATAATATTTATTGTACCTCAAATGTATTGAATAATATAATTTAACTTTACAAATTCATTTAAATTGGAAAAATAATTCTTTAATTTTCACTAAAATAAAGCATTCAATACTAGTGAGGATAACCGATAAAAAGTATACTCATATTTTTTCTGTTATTAATAAAGTTAATTCTTCACAGTATTTTTGACACTAATTCTACCCACTACAACTACCTTCACAGTACTGTTCCCGTACTATGACCAAGGTTATGCCTAAAGTAACAACCTTGAAACAGTCTATTAACTGAAGAGGACCAAATCGAATGTTAAGCAGTTATATAAGTCATATTTTCTACATATATGCACATATTGTTGTAGCTTTCTCCATTGTATATAAATAGAGAAGTATACCAAGTACAATATTGGAACATCCGAAAATATTTTGAGTGACGTCACATAAAATATTTTCCATTTGTTTTTAAATAAAAATTGTGTTATTATTCAGTTAAATGTGCATTTTCAAGGAAATTAACTTACATTTAATTTATTTTTATCACGTTTTACACTCTATTCACTAATAATATTCAACTAATAATTTGAGAGTGCTCTTTGCGACGCCATTTGTTTACATCGTTTCTGAAGAATGGATCAAGTTCACCGTCAATGAATTCGAAACTTAGCATACTTCTCTATTTATTTACATATTGTTATCTCTGATAGGTACACCGAGACCAATTCGTATCATATGGTGCAGTCACGAAAAAGAGTGCATATCTCTACAGTTTGAATTGGATCAGAGCTAATTAATGTTAATTAGTACCATTGAGAAATGGTAGCAATGGAAAATAGTTTCGTAGTACTATTTATTGATCTAGTGATCATATTAAGTCTTTTAAAGTTACCAAGCCATTTTTATGAAGGACAAAAAACTAACTCTATCACTGTGACTCTTTTCTCCAACTGTAACATTAATTTGTTTCGATGGAAAAATGTTTCAATATATCTCAGTATTTCTCCTTAATATATTTTTTCATAATAATACTGATTAATTGTCTACTAAATAATACTGATTAAGTATCTACTAAATAATACTGATTAAGTGTCTACTAAATAATACTGATTAATTGTCTACTAAATAATACTGATTAAGTATCTACTAAATTATATTTAAAGTAACTTTAAAAAGATACTTTTGATTGAATTACATATACATATAATATAGGTATAGTGCTATAGGTATAGTGCTATAGGTTTAGTACTATACCTATAGTGCTATAGGTTTAGTACTATACCTATAGTGCTATAGGTGTAGTACTATAGGTATAGTGCTATTGGTATAGTACTAAAGGTATAGTACTATAGGTATGGTGCTATAGGTTTAGTACTACAGGTATACTACTATAGGTATAGTACTATAGGTACATTACTATAGGTATAGTGGTATAGTGCAGTGCACTACTGCAAGGTCGTACTAAGGTTCACTGTACCGAAGTGTTGCTATTTATAGCACAGACTGTACTGAGTAGATAAATAGACAGGATCTCATTATATGATATTTGAAGTAATTTACTGGATATCAGGAGAGTGAGTAGATAAAATAGGGATATTAGTGATTACCAATAAGATATATAAATTGCTCTACTAATGCTTCTTCACCTTGAAAAGAGTGTTCCAATCTATTGGTACTTATAAGTAAATTGATGTTATTATATGTATAAATATGTGATAACATGCATATATTCGGGATAACAATGCAATCATTGCCAAAGATACACAGTGTGTTCTTCAATTATATATAAATTATCACAATTAAAACATTCAATAAAAATATTTTTATAATTCTCCTAATAGTGAGAATAACAAATAATAATTGTCATGATTATGATGATAATCAGTAATAATAAACAGAATTGTAAATAATTATTGTCAAATTTCTTATAATAACCATATTAACAAATAGTAATTTTGGTGATGCTATTCCAAAGAATGACACCATTCACTCACTCTATCATACACACACACATCACTAGTAATTATAACACACACATCACTAGTAATTATAACACACACATCACTAGTAGTCATAACACACACATCACTAGTAATCATAACACACACATCACTAGTAATCATAACACACACATCACTAGTAATTATAACACACACATCACTAGTAATCATAACCACAATCTCTAGTGTTTATATTTTGTGTTCAAGGTGCAGGACAGCTGCAATCCCATGGATTGAGAACAGATTTCGGGAATGGACACCTGCCTTGTGATTCCTATAACACCTGTACACATTATTCTGCCCTAAACTCGTAAAAAGAATAACATTTTTTTCCGAGAATATTGCTAGTATTTCTTTAGAATTATAGTAGGATAAGTAACGGTGAAATAATGTGTAGATTTGCCTGTAGAAAAATTGCTTATCTTCATAACAATAAAAAAATATGAAATTTATTTTTCATTACTGAAAATCATTATAGAAATTCTTACTTTAAAACATTCAATGAAACTCAACGTGAACTATATAATATTATGTGAATCATTAATTCAATGAATAAATATCATATAATATATATAAATTTATTGAGTGAATTATTCGTATAATATATCTTCATTGAATAATTAATTCAACAAATATATATTATTTTTATAATGATTGAATGTGTTTTAGTATTTTTTATCTAACACTGTATATGTTGTTTGATGGAAAAGATTCAAACTCAACGGGAAATCCATATTATTATGAGGTTATTTAAACTCAACGTTGAAGGTTTTATCAGGTTTCAAGCTTTCGAATAGAAAGATTTCTATTCATCATCAGGAGAAAGGTGGAAAACTTCGACCTGACAATGAATTTTATGACCAATAGTTGTATGTTGGATACGTCTTTCTATTTCAGCTATCTATCTTTTTGTTTATTATTATTAATTAATCTATTAAAAATTGAAATATGAAACCAATATTTGATACTACCTATAGTTACTGTTGACAACATTCATTCTCTAGAAAAAATTCTACTTTCTTTATATTTGTAACAAGCTATAGAGGAGCGATAAAAAACGGTCAACCTCTAAAACTATATGTCTACTTCTTTTTGTTCATTTTTCTGTACCTTATTATTATTATATTTTATTATATATATATATATTTTTATTGTTATTACTATAATATCTATTTGTGTCCTCTTTTCCATGTGTGTTCTCTATTCGTATGCATTACTTATTCTTATGTGTGTCCCATTGATCCTATGTGTCTTGTTGTTTATATGTCCTCCCGATCCTGTGTGTCCTCGTGGTCCTAAGTGTCCACTTGATCCTATGTGTCCTCTTGGTCCTATGAGTCCTCTTGGTCCTATGTGTCCTCTTGGTCCAATGTGTCCTCTTGGTCCTATGTGTCCTCTTGGTCCTATGTGTCCTCCTGGTCCTAAGTGTCCTCTTGGTCCTAAGTGTCCTCTTGGTCCTAAGTGTCCTTTTTTTATTATTTTGATTCTTCAAATTATAGAGGCGCGATAGAAAACGGTCAACCTCTATAGTTATATATCTCTTTCTTTCAATATTATTTTTATATATTTCAGTTTTATTATTTAGATTCATCAAACTATAGCGGTGCGATATAAAACGGTCACCCTCTATAGCTATAAATTTATTCCTATAAATTTTCTTCAAATTCCCCTTTTTTATATATTTCATTTTTTTTTTATTCTTCTAACTATAGAGGCGCGATAGAAAACGGTCAACCTCTATAGCTATAAATCTATTCCTATAAATTTTTTTTCCTCAAATTCCACTTTTATATATATATATATATATTTTTCTCCCTCTAACTATACAGGCGCGATAGAAAACGGTCAACCTCTACAGCTATAAATCTTTTTCTTGAAATTTCATTTTATTATTTTGATTCTTCAAATTATAGAGGCGCGATAGAAAACGGTCAACCTCTATATCTATATATTTCTTCAAATTTCTTTTTCCTATATTTCTTTACTATTATTCTATTTTTTATTTCGAATATACTCATGTTCACACATCTATTTTCAGTTTATTTTCTAATGTTTTAAATTTACAGTTGACTCTTCAAACTATAGATGTATTATAAATCAGTTACGGCATTTATTAACAATGGGTATCAATGCAGGTGTTACATCGTATGCTCTATTAATTGAATTTTGATGATGCAGTGTATAGAATGATTCTAATCTTCTACGGTGCTAAACATTTTGATTTTGATGTAAAACTTTGGCATCTGTAAAATTGAAAGTGTGTCCAGTGTCTCGTGAGTGTTGGTAAACCAAACTATTTTCTTTTCCTATTCTAACATCTTTTTTATGTTCATCAATTCTTGTGTGTAAGTTTCTTCCTGTTTCTCCTATATATTCACTAGTGCATTCATTACAATCTATTTTATACACTACATTGCATTTATCTATACCTTTTACTATGTCTTTTGGTTTTACTAGGAAATTCTTGATAGTGTTCGTTGATTTATTACCTAGATATAAGTTGAATGGGGCTAATATTCTCTGTAATCTTTCACTTGTCCCTGAAACGTATGGTGCAGCTATGAATTTTCTCTCTATGTCATCAATCGTGTTAGTATCATTTCTATTACTATTTATTGTACGGAATTTGTGAATTTCGTTATTTATCATTTTCTTCGGGTATCCATTGTTAGTTAATTGTTCTTTAATTAGTATCAGTTCTTCCTCTAGATGTTCTTCACTGCAAATTTTGAAAGCTCTACTTACTAGTGATCTAATCGTGCTTCTCTTGTGAGCAATATGAGAAGAGCTATTGTAATTTAAAAGTCTACCAGTATTACTAGGTTTCCTATAAATTTTGAATTTCAAAGTACCATCTTGGTGTCTTATTACTTTTAGATCTAAATATGGTAAAGTTTGATTTCTTTCGCTTTCTAGAGTGAATTGTATGTTCGGGTTTACAGCATTAATAAAATTTAGTAATTGATCTTGACTATTTTCAGGGATAATTGCTATTACGTCATCTACATAACGTTTCCATAAATTTATGATATAAGAAGAATTATCTATTATGTTTTTTTCTATTTTCTGCATTACTATTTCTGCGATTACCACCGAAATTGGCGATCCCATTGGTGTACCTACAATTTGTTTGTACAGCTTCTCATCATACTGGAAAAATGTAGACTCCAGGCAAATTTTGGTTAACTTTAGTATGTCTTCTTGTTCTAAAGACGTATTGAGGGAAGTGTAATCTGTTTCTAAAGCTTCTCTTACTGCTTCTATGGCAAAATCAATGGGGATACTCGTGAAAAGTGCTTTTACATCAAACGAGACAAGCATGCAATTTGGTGGTACTGTTAAATCTTTCAGAATGTCTTTAATTTGATAACTATTCTTAAGTTTTTGTGGTGCTAGAAAATTTACGCTCTAAATTTCTTTTTTTAAAAGAATAAGTTCTATTTTGATAGAACGGTTATAAAAATCAAGAAAAAAACACTTAAAACTTAAATATAATTCTAGTTGATTTTATAAAGTGAATGGATTTATTCAACATTTTACGCTCTAAATTTTTTTTTATCGCTCCTCTATAGCTTGTTACAAATATAAAGAAAGTAGAATTTTTTCTAGAGAATGAATGTTGTCAACAGTAACTATAGGTAGTATCAAATTTTGGTTTCATATTTCAATTTTTAATAGATTAATTAATAATAATAAACAAAAAGATAGATAGCTGAAATAGAAAGACGTATCCAACATACAACTATTGGTCATAAAATTCATTGTCAGGTCGAAGTTTTCCACCTTTCTCCTGATGATGAATAGAAATCTTTCTATTCGAAAGCTTGAAACCTGATAAAACCTTCAACGTTGAGTTTAAATAACCTCATAATAATATATATGTTGTACATATGACAGTGCCAGTTATACCAAATTTAAATAACGTACCAACGGTCTAAAAAGTCTCGATACTACATTTAGAACCTAATTATGTTTCAAATGAAATTAAAATAATTTAACTCAGTTTTTCAATTATTTTGCTAAGAAGCATTATTATTCGAAAGGAAACTATATTAAAATAAGCGCAGTGGATATTAGAGAGTAGCAATAGTAGATGTGTGCCCGATAGTACTCACCCGCACTAGGTGACATGTCTTGCAGTACATGGGGCAGGTGGGGCAGATGTATGACCACTACATGCGGGCAGATGTGGGGCACCTGCAACAACAGATAGTAAGTAGGACATCTTCTTACAGGGAATATAGTAACCTAGCTATAGGTCACAGTGATTGAGAAATTTCTATTTGTTTGTTTATATTCTTGTTTACTTTTTTCTTTTTGCCCGAAAAGTCCTGTTTTCAGCAGGAATTTATGTATGGGCTTGATTATGAATCCTACTTTGTAGTTAAATAAACAATAAAATACTAATTTACAGTTGAACAGTGGCTCAGTATTACAATAAGAATCAATACTCTAACTAAAGATATATTATAAAGCATTTAAACAGAACTAAAATAATAATTCCATTCCGATAGAAGCCTAAGGAAGTAATTAATACCTCTGTGTACATAGCTCTCAAAGGTAGTAACTGCAGCTGAAACTCACAGTTTCTATCCATCAGATTAGGGTTGAACAGACGGGATTTCTGTGGAACAATCACTGTGCTGATTGGGACAGATGTGAAAACTGGTAATTAGAGTATTCATATGTAATAAGTGGATTAGAATTACTAATTACTATGGAGAAATGTTTATGTTTGGGGCAGTGAATGTCCTGTAAAGCTCTAAACAAATGTTATTAATTAGGTATACGTATACCTTCACTTTTCATACACTTTTCATATACAGTGTTTTCTATCTCAGCAAAGTAATAAAAAAGTAATTATAGTTGTATAGATATTAGTAATGATGACTTAATAAATAGACGCTAGTGTTAACATCTATTACCCCGTAATGTAAGTACAGTATATACTGACGGAGAGTGCAAACCTCAAACAGATAATTAGAAGGGAGAATAATAGAGTATGTTGTTGGTGTGTTAGCGAATCTGTCTTTAAGTTCACTCTACTCTGACCTCTGAATGGTAAATTACACGGAACTGAGTCTAGTAGTGAACCAGTGATAGTCCTATCTCTTAGTATGATGACGCAGTGAACCAGTGATAGTCCTATCTCCTACTATTGTGACGTTGTGAACCAGTGATAGTCCTATCCCTTACTATTATGACGCAGTGAACCACTGATAGTCCTATCTCTTACTATTATGACGCAGTGAACCAATGACAGTCCTTTCTCTTACTATTATGACGCAGTGAACCAGTGACAGTCCTTTCTCTTACTATTGTGACGTAGTGAACCAGTGACAGTCCTATCTCTTACTATTATGACGTAGGGGATAGCAGCCACTGGTGTAAGATGAGTTTACGTCACGTGATTATCATTGCCCCTGCCATTGGCTGATAGAGTAGCAATATCATTAGTACGATAACTGCTATCTCAGTTCACGCTTGGGGCAGAGATCTGAACCTTATTATCGGGATAACGATTGTTACATTCCCAGGACTTAATTGACTTTATTTATTTGGCGAGAAGGATATGAGGTGATAGGAAATAACATCTCCCTGATTGCTCTACTAATCGAAAAAACAATCCTAGACACAAAAATCGAGAGTGACGACATTGCGGTTGAGAACATTTCTTTTTTCGAGTGTTGATCTGTACTGCCAATTGGTGTGGTGAAGGAATTGATCTTCCTAATGCGTCAGAGGTTAACCAACCAGTAATTAAAATGAAGAGACACCATCAAAAACAAATGGAAAAATCATTCAATGAAAAAATCTGCAAGAAATTCATTTTACTCATGAAATATTCTTCATTATTGTTTGCTTCTTAGTTCACGACTTATGATTTCGAGAGGAGATTTGAATGCAACCTAGAGTAGTTATCTCAAAGTTCACATTGCATTAATCTCACCTTAATTTAATATCACTCGTAGTTACTGGAGGAATTCCTCTTATGTAAAGATTTTATTTTTCTTGTTTTTCATTTAATATTTTAAATGAAAATTCAAACTTAAATTACCGGCATTCCTATTTAAACTTGCTATTGGCATAATTTCTCAAAATAAGTTAAATGGTATTATAATATTATGAGTTCACCTTTTAACGTTACCACATTGTAATCACAAGTTTGTACTCACTTGTTAGTCTCAGTGTAAGGTGAGTTACGAATTATCAGACAGTGTCACATCTTCGATCATATAAGGAAAAAAAATTGATATTTAACATGTTACTTTAATTAGTAAAATTTATGATTGGTTAAGATTAGGTTACAATTACGAATTCGAATATCAAATTCTATATTTGTTTCTCATACGATCGAAGATGTGAAGCTGTTCGATAATTCGTATATTAACCTGCACTAAGAGTCACGAAAGTTTAGTTAGGATTTACGAAGGATGTTCTAAACACTGTGGCAAAGACCATCATCAACATTCTTTGGGGTATTTTGATGTGATGCCAAATTATACAGACTGACTTGAAGTGTGTCAACGACTGGAATGCTTCAGGAATTTGATGGTCAGTGGGGAAAGAATGTCAGGTATGAGGTGTTCCAGAGTGTACTTGGAATGAGGTGTTCCAGAGTGTACTTGGAATGAGGTGTTGCAGAGTATACTTGGAATGAGGTGTTCCAGAGTGTACTTGGACTGAGGTGTTCCAGAGTGTACTTGGAATGAGGTGTTCCAGAGTGTACTTGGAATGAGGTGTTCCAGAGTGTACTTGGAATGAGGTGTTCCAGAGTGTACTTGGAATGAGGTGTTCCAGAGTGTACTTGGAATGAGGTGTTCCAGAGTGTACTTGGAATGAGGTGTTCCAGAGTGTACTTGGAATGAGGTGTTCCAGAGTGTACTTGGAATGAGGTGTTCCAGAGTGTACTTGGAATGAGGTGTTCCAGAGTGTACTTGGATTGAGGTGTTCCAGAGTGTACTTGGAATGAGGTGTTCCAGAGTGTACTTGGAAGTAGGTGTTCCAGAGTGTACTTGGAAGGAGGTGTTCCAGAGTGTACTTGGAATGAGGTGTTCCAGAGTGTACTTGGAATGAGGTGTTCCAGAGTGTACTTGGAATGAGGTGTTCCAGAGTGTACTTGGAATGAGGTGTTCCAGAGTGTACTTGGAATGAGGTGTTCCAGAGTGTACTTGGAATGAGGTGTTCCAGAGTGTACTTGGAATGAGGTGTTCCAGAGTGTACTTGGAATGAGGTGTTCCAGAGTGTACTTGGAATGAGGTGTTCCAGAGTGTACTTGGATTGAGGTGTTCCAGAGTGTACTTGGAATGAGGTGTTCCAGAGTGTACTTGGAATGAGGTGTTCCAGAGTGTACTTGGAAGGAGGTGTTCCAGAGTGTACTTGGAATGAGGTGTTCCAGAGTGTACTTGGAATGAGGTGTTCCAGAGTGTACTTGGAATGAGGTGTTCCAGAGTGTACTTGGATTGAGGTGTTCCAGAGTGTACTTGGAATGAGGTGTTCCAGAGTGTACTTGGAATGAGGTGTTGCAGAGTATACTTGGAATGAGGTGTTCCAGAGTGTACTTGGAATGAGGTGTTCCAGAGTGTACTTGGAATGAGGTGTTCCAGAGTGTACTTGGATTGAGGTGTTCCAGAGTGTACTTGGAATGAGGTGTTCCAGAGTGTACTTGGAATGAGGTGTTGCAGAGTATACTTGGAATGAGGTGTTCCAGAGTGTACTTGGAATGAGGTGTTCCAGAGTGTACTTGGAATGAGGTGTTCCAGAGTGTACTTGGAATGAGGTGTTCCAGAGTGTACTTGGAATGAGGTGTTCCAGAGTGTACTTGGAAGGAGGTGTTCCAGAGTGTACTTGGAAGGAGGTGTTCCAGAGTGTACTTGGAATGAGGTGTTCCAGAGTGTACTTGGAATGAGGTGTTCCAGAGTGTACTTGGAATGAGGTGTTCCAGAGTGTACTTGGATTGAGGTGTTCCAGAGTGTACTTGGAATGAGGTGTTCCAGAGTGTACTTGGAATGAGGTGTTCCAGAGTGTACTTGGAATGAGGTGTTCCAGAGTGTACTTGGATTGAGGTGTTCCAGAGTGTACTTGGAATGAGGTGTTCCAGAGTGTACTTGGAAGGAGGTGTTCCAGAGTGTACTTGGAATGAGGTGTTCCAGAGTGTACTTGGAATGAGGTGTTCCAGAGTGTACTTGGAATGAGGTGTTGCCGAGTGTACTTGGAATGAGGTGTTGCCGAGTGTGCTTGGAATGAGGTGTTCCAGAGTGTACTTGGAAGGAGGTGTTCCAGAGTGTACTTGGAATGAGGTGTTCTAGAGTGTACTTGGAATGAGGTGTTCCAGAGTGTACTTGGAATGAGGTGTTCCAGAGTGTACTTGGAATGAGGTGTTCCAGAGTGTACTTGGAATGAGTGTACTTGGAATGAGGTGTTGCCGAGTGTACTTGGAATGAGGTGTTGCCGAGTGTGCTTGGAATGAGGTGTTCCAGAGTGTACTTGGAATGAGGTGTTCCAGAGTGTAATTGGAATGAGATGTTCCAGAGTGTACTTGGAATGAGGTGTTCCAGAGTGTACTAGGAATGAAGTGTTCCAGAGTGTACTTGGAATGAGGTGTTCCAGAGTGTACTTGGAGTGAGGTGTTCCAGAGTGTACTTGGAATGAGGTGTTGCCGAGTGTATTTGGAATGAGGTGTTGCCGAGTATACTTGGAATGTGGTGTTCCAGAGTGTACTTGGAATGAAGTGTTCCAGAGTATACTTGGAATGAGGTGTTGCAGATTGTACTTGGAATGAAGTGTTCCAGAGTGTACTTGGAATGAGGTGTTGCCGAGTATACTTGGAATGTGGTGTTCCAGAGGTTACTTGGAATGAGTAAATCCATCAATTGATTGGAATTAATATTAGATACAGAATACAAAGTAATGTAATTAATGGACTAACCTCTATAATAATACATTCTATAGCATATTCTCAATGAGGAGTTCAATACATGAATCACTAATATTTCAATTCAACTTATATTCAATTCTAACATTTGCAGTTACAATAATATATAGACATTACGAGTTATATAAACATTATGATAATTGCAATACGTATCACTGATGCCATGCAATTGCATATATAACAAGATATAATTAATATATTAACATTTATAAAATATTATCAATCCTAACAGAATTTATATCAATCAAATATATATAATAATGGAGAAGAATTGAGAGTAATCATATCACATGAAATATGAATTATGATTATTATATAGGTATGAATTGATAAGAATATAAATTATTCACTAACACTAAAATGGTAAAAGTAAATATGCATAAACGCAGCCATGTTTTCTTGGTGAAATTCTAAATATTCCAATAGTTTAAATATATGAGTGTACCGAAATAAAGTGCCTAGCTAGGGTATCCCAGGATAATTAATAGCCAACACTTAGCTTCTAAACCTACAAATCTTGTAATTATGGCATGGTGTTCATAGCAGACACGTGAAAGTAGACATCACACCGTAGGAATAACACAGCAATGTTTGTATAGAAGTCATCGGCAACTATTAGTATCATACCCACCTCCATCTACTATAATTGCAGTGAATTTGTCTTAGCTATTTACTGCTATTAGTGAGAAGATTAGAAATATAGTGCAACTAATATTTTAAAGTACTAACATTTCAAATGGGAATTAGATTGGATATCTATGAAGCTCTATATGTTAAAATATAAACGAATATACAGTTGTTAAATACACGATAAACAGAAATACTTTGACTGGTTTTTTTTATATAAATCAGCAAATACTCGTCAAAATACCTTATTTGTTACTATTTATTTTCAGTAGAGATTAAAAAGGGTGAGTCAACATTATTGGTATTTCTTCACCGCATTCCTCTAGTTGTAATAACAGTTTGTAAATGTAATAGTATACTTCAACGTTCAACTGAAACAATTCACACAACTGTGGGAAACAAATTGTTTACCTTTCATCTATAGAAAAAAATGTCCCAAACTGCATTGTCGTTTTCCTTTAGAATCTAAATTTAGTTCAGAGCGCGAAAATTGCCATATGGGTTGATGCTTTTTTAACTCCGTGAATGGCAGAAAGGATCTAGAATTACAGAACTGTTTGCTTTTCACTTCGGAGGCACTTAGGTGTAGTTTGTCTTAGGGAGAGAGCCTGTCAAGCTAACTTGTAGCAGAATGGAGGAAACTTACAGGACAACTGCACAGCTGTTACAAACTAACCCTCAACGTGATGGTTCATCAAACATCTCAAAATACAATGTTTGTCTCGAATAAAGAGTCAGTTTTACGTGCATTCAAAGTATTTGACAACTTCTTTGGATATAGTGTTTGTGAGCAGGTACCTTTGGAACAATGAGGTATGCAAATCAGAGGTAAGTGTGGTTGATTCTGACATGAACAACCACCAATCATTCAAATCTTCCTCGTAGAACTACTTTGTGTAACATTTCCATCGGCTGCACAAATGACTACTTTGGGGCTGTCTACTCCTACAGAAATGGGCTTCTCCCTTCTAATTTATTGGACAGTGTCGACATGAAGCATAAGCA
Source organism: Caprella mutica (assembly GCA_947561585.1). Lineage (NCBI taxonomy): Eukaryota > Metazoa > Arthropoda > Malacostraca > Amphipoda > Caprellidae > Caprella > Caprella mutica. The sequence goes on from CANNZV010000758.1 coordinate 191,480, forward strand.
GTGTTAGCTTCAGGAGATTGGCTTAGACGCGTTGAGTAGTGGTTAGATGTGAGCAGATAGCTTTCCAAGGTCTGACCATTGCAAACACAGAAGTGTTTCTACAGTAGATATTGAATTTTAAATGTAGTAGATTTCACTAAACAATTGATTATTTTCTCCTGGAGCAACTTTCATCTTATCCAGTTTTGAATATCCTTTCGATTAATTTCTCGTGAACGAAATGACATAGTTTACAACAGTTCTGCATCTAGATTTTTGCGAAAAATTAATTTCTCGTGAACTAAATGACATAGTTTATAATTCTGCATCTAGTTCTTTTAGAAATATTTGTTCCCAGTAGGCCTTATGTCTCCACGACTTCTCGTTTCCGCGAGATTGATTTTGTGGCACTATAACCCTCGCCCCGGGCTCATCACGCTCACATTGCCCAGGCCGGGGCAGTGACTACCTGAGTCCAAGATGCAAATTGCCACCCTTGCCCCAAGGAATAGATTTACTAGCTACTGACTTACACAGTCTACCAAAAAAATAAGAAACAACGCTGTATAGCAAATAGTGTTTTTCAGTGTCAGAGGGGTCTGCTACTGTGTGTAATAATAACAACTGTGTAGTGACATGAATACTAACCATTATAGCTGTAGGGTATTTCTCCTTTACCAGTTAAATTAAGTTCTACTTCTACATAAAAAATTTCATTGGTTTAGACTTTAGATAAATAGAACCGCACACCTATTGAGGTGTAAGAAATGCACGATATTTAATAGAGAAAACCTAGAAACAAAAAGTCCTGTTTTGTGTATTTAAAAGCACATTGATCAGCTTTTCTATACATTAACTAGAGAGGAAATGTAAACTGAAAAAAGAAGTTTAAAAAATTATGATCACTCTATCAAGACTGCAATAAATAGATACTCAATTAGTTCATTATACCTTTGGAATAAAATTACTGAGGATAGCAGTGAAATGTCATCGTTGAAAATGAGTCTGCTAAATATATATTAGTAAGTAATAGAGTAATTAGTGCCTATATGAATATCCCCAGTAGCTCTGTATGTTGACTGCTGAGGTCGCATGCCACCCCGTGGGAGTCGCACGTTTAGGCTGACTGTGTAGCGCAGGAGAGGCGTGATGCGCCCCAGGCTGCCTATGTCAGTAGTGGAGGAGAGAGCGTATAATAACCATTACGGAGGTTCATTTCACTCCCACGTTTAGCGGCTCCCTAACCTGTGACCCTAAATCTGACCTCTTAGGCTGACGAGGAATTGGCAGCGTACGTAAGAAGGATTCCTATTCCCGACTGATGCTAATAGAAGGGCAAATAGAGTAAAGGTCCTATCTAACATTTTAAGAATTTTCTTTTGTCATATTTGGTGTTGGATCTATCTACATCTTAAAGTTTAGACCCTTTAATGTCAAATGTTAAATAGACCTTTTGCCTTATTTGACAATCATTTAGTTAGAATACACTGATTGGAGATATTAAGTTGCTGTATATTCAAATTGTAATAAAACTTTGGGAGCTGTTTAATAGTTAATTTTTTTAGAGAGTTGTTCTCTATGTAAACATACCTACAATTTGGCTGTCGAATTAAGAATATAGGTACACATTTTATCACCTCTGGTACATTTATACAACTGCAATACTGTAAGTGGTTCTCAAACTAACCTCCTCCAACATTATTCACCTTGCAAGTTCTCTAAACAATAAAAATTGAAGGTGGTACTCTCAATGCGTTACTAACTATAAATTATCTCAAAATGGCTGAGCAAAACAGGTTGAACTTTAGCAGGAAACTTCATTCAAAGAAGCTAATTTCGATTCTGATTGTGAATCATAGAGTTCTAGAGATGATTAAACGGTGATTACACTTTTATTGAGGAAGTAGAAGCAGTCTTCAACACTGCGTAACTACGATGTATGCCACTCGAATGTAGTTGCGGTAAAGTCTCTTCTCCCATATTCTAATTGTAGATTATGTATGTCTTCAATTTAAAGTAGTGGTGACGATTGCGAATACTCTCAGTGGTGAACCTCCGGGAGTACTATCGGGAAACAGTGGCATTCGATGTGCCTTTATACCTTTAACAATTTTAATAATAATTTATTTCCAAGTACTAATGTTTTATACTAATTAAGTACCAATGGCTTATTATACTAAATCGAATGGTAATTATTTAGAAATTAACATATAACACAAAAATGGTAATATAACTTTATGCTTCCTTTTCTTGAAAATATTATATGCATAACAGTGCTGATTGGTACAATAAGTACCCCTAGATAGGTATAATAAGTATAGTGTTTAGCCTATGGAATCACTGTGATAAGTGTATGTTTGTAGTTGTAAGATGGTGAAATTTAACCTACACTTTGAGTTCACAGTGTTTGAGGTTTGTCTATAATTTGTTTCCCCTTTGGTAACGCGTATATCAGATGAGGTTGGTTTGATTTCAATACGTATGATATATGTAGGGTTTTAAACTGAGATATTTTTAGTTGTGTTATCTTCCAGTACCCTAGTCCCAAGCGAATATAGTTTAACTAGTTGTTTTAACTTCTATGACATAATTTGTTCTCTCTTGTTGAGTTATACTTGTCACTAGGCTTTGATAATAAAGTTCAACTCTCAACTCGGTTCTATTGATTAAATTTATCAACTTTTTTCTGTCTTAGCAAATTTATTAAATGTTAAAAATTTAACGGAAGGTTATAAACACATAAAGGAAAAAGTAAAACTTATTGCAGTGAGAGAAGTAAGAGTTTCGCAACAAACGAAATAAATATAAATGAAATATAAATTCTTTATTGAAATAAAAATTGTTACAGAGATATTTCCTTAATTCGAAAATATAATAAATTATTTCAATTATTTCAGAATAATGGCGTCAATTTTGTTTTTTCTTCGAATTCGGGTATAAATGGTGAAAATAAAAACGCTTTTTGAATATATCTCGTAATTTAATAATATAGATATAGCACAATAATCAAGAATAATTCAAGATATTAATATAAAATTTTATTTGACAAGAATTTCACCGTTCAACTCCTTGAGCTTTTCAATTCTAATTTTTCACCACAATTTAGAAATAACCATAACCTATAATGCCCGTATGTAATTCATTTATACATTATTTCTTTTCCGCGTAAGACATTAACAATATACTGCAATTCACTGTATAGTTACAAGCATTACAGACTACTCTAATCTTCCTAGCAAGCAGAGTTCCAAAGGTTAGGAAACAAAGATGCACTAGACACATGACTTAGAGTATTCAAAAGATACTAAGGGACCACATTACTTCACTGTTAATGAAGCTAGTTGACAGATACACTAATCCCAATAGGTGTCATTGTTTGTGCTCCTTTAGCACCTATGTCCTAGTTCAAAGCCAGCACAAGTCTCATTGTTTAACTCATAATGAAGTTCTAATATGATGGTCAGGACCTCCACGATAGACACAAATTGAAATATTAGATGAAAATGAACTTTTAATTCTATCTATCTATTTCCACATTCTAAAATCGATTCACATTAAATTATTATATCATAGTAATAATACTACTAAAGGGTTAATCATATTATCTACCAGTATTAACTAATGAGGTCCATTAATAGCTTCAATGTTCCTGCCACACAAGATGTTGGCCAAATAAAGCAAATAACCACAGCCTAAAAATAGCTCAGAGAGTTTCTTCAGAAATCTTTTCCGGCATGAGATGATTAGCAAACTAGTGTTTACATATTCAGTTTCCAATTTCATTAATCCTCCTAGGAATGTTTATTTACGTAGTTGAGGTGAGTCTTTTGTAGCGGAAGCGTGCTTTGCCCTCCTAGTACAATAAGTCAGGTAACTAGAGTCACTCACTAGACCACCTAACTAGACAACCTAGGACACATCAAAACTAGACTCTAAAAAACTGCATTTCGAATTCTATCCCAATGTCAAACTCTCACTTTCAGTTAGTAGGAAAATATTCCTAAGAACTATAAAATAAAGTACGAAGTTCTAATTATAATTTAGATTTATGAACCATGTTTGATATTAGCAAGTACAAATCAGTTATGTCACATTAAGCTGTATTTATATCCCCACTTGGAAGTGTCTATACTCCAAATAACTTATCGCTACTCATCATTCATCTCCATAGTTCCATGACTGAGCCAAATCGTCCAAACTCTAACAAAGTATAATTTTCTAATTAACACTTAACACCCTAGCGAATAATATTTCTATTTCTAATTAACACTTAGCACCATGCATGCTAATCGCTAAATAATTATCCCATTCAAAGCAGCTTTAAGATTAAGTCGCATGCATCAGCGAACTGCTTTCATTAATGCTGTAATACTTTGCTTACAGAACGGAAGTAACTATTACAAATATAATAAATGAGTATCCATGACTTTATCAATTCATTTATAAAGTATGAACCGCAAACTTGTATTATAAATTAAAAAAATAAAAAAAATATTTGTTTACAGAAGTCCAAGAGAACATTTCTCCAAGTTAATCGACTGTAAAGAACAATAAATATCATTCTCAAACAATAGTAACTATTTAACATTCTAATTCCAGCAATAACTATATTATCCATTGTAATTTGAGAATATCCAAAGAATTGCATAGAAAATTGCATCCAAGGGATACAGGCAACCGATGAGTTCAAGTTCAGTGAACAAGTTCTGTAGCTTGTTGTGCTTGGGTCAACACAGGGTGCATAGGCTAGCAAGACAAGCACCTGACAGGGCATGATAGGTGCATTGCTTGATGGACAGCTTCATACAATTATACAAGTCTCGACCATTAAAATAATTAAAATATCGTCAAGTCTCCTAATTTAAATTTTAAAGAAAATATTCCTTGATAAAATAACTTGTTTTTACATTTTTAATATTCTCATAATACATATGTCTGGCATTTAAATAACCAATACTTTCACTCGACTTATTATACTCTAATATTCTATTTGAATTTTGTAATTTAATTTTATTCATTTATATTGCAGTGACATATTTATTCTTGATGAATTACCGGTAGGCTGAAAGATGTGCCACCCTCATGGAATGTACATCCTTTTTCATCATAGGATATTACTGAGAGGAATCCTAGCTGCGGGCCCTTTCCTAGATCTCACAGACTATCACGAGAACCTTGGAAATTCCTCACGATTTTCGATTGCCTTGAAACCTACCGACCGGGCGCACTTCTAAATGCTCCTTCTAGTATTAGCAATTTATTGGTGGGAGCACACAGCCACCAACCTGTTTCTGGCATTCTCATTTTTTCTTCTTCTGTGGCTATGGGAAAGAGATATGGCCAGTGATAAAGTGATAAAAGAAAAATATACCGTGAAAAAAGATTTAATGCCAACTGATTACACACATTATATCTAACTGTACAAAATTTAATAACGTGTAGATGGCACATGGAAAATTAAATAAAAATTTGGCAATTTCTCTGTTATAGCATTGCATCATTTATTACAATGTTTTACTAAGCGAAAAGATTACTCACTATTACAATGCTTTACTAAGCGAAAAGATTACTCACTATTACAATGTTTTACTAAGCGAAAAGATTACTCACTATTACAATGTTTTACTAAGCGAAAAGATTACTCACTATTACAATGTTTTACTAAGCGAAAAGATTACTCACTATTACAATGTTTTACTAAGCGAAAAGATTACTCACTATTACAATGCTTTACTAAGCGAAAAGATTACTCACTATTACAATGCTTTACTAAGCGAAAAGATTACTCACTATTACAATGCTTTACTAAGCAAAAAGATTACTCACTATTACAATGTTTTACTAAGCGAAAAGATTACTCACTATTACAATGTTTTACTAATCGAAAAGATTACTCACTATTACAATGCTTTACTAAGCGAAAAGATTACTCACTATTACAATGCTTTACTAAGCGAAAAGATTACTCACTATTACAATGCTTTACTAAGCGAAAAGATTACTCACTATTACAATGCTTTACTAAGCGAAAAGATTACTCACTATTACAATGCTTTACTAATAGTTTTTATTCGTATTACATCAGTGTCAGATAATGTAATTCATTTTTGTAGAAGGGAAGATTCACTATACGTTATAAAAGTCATGGAAAATGATTGATAGTTATTAAAGATCTGGATAATTGGAGTCTACATTGGGGCAAATTTATTGCTTTCGTGATTAACAATTAAAAGATTTACCAAAATACAGCATTAATTTTTTTATCAATATTGCACTTGAAATCCTTTCTATGTGTTTAAAATCCATCAATTCATCGTTGTTTTTTCTTCCTCTTTTAGTAACAAGATATCTAGAAATTGTCTAAGAAGGTCGCATCAAATAAAAAGAGTTGCATATGATAATTTATATTAAAGAATTAATATAATGAATAGCAGAAATAAAATGTATATCTTATAGGATTAAATCAATAATTTAAATGTGATTAGATATAATGTGATTATATATATTAATCAAAATGGATATTATTTATTTCAAATTATAAACATCTTCAGCAGCATAGAAAAGGAAATTGCAATTTATTCTGTTCAGTTTAACTCCATTAAATATCACTCGAAATAATAATCATATAATACATTCCTAATTAGAGTACCTACCAATAATAGAAGGTACGGTTGTTTGAGTTTAGAATATAGAAGTAGCGTGACTAACGAATTTCACCACAAACATTGAGTGGTTGACCCCCCCTTGAGTTGCAAAGAATTATTACCTTTGAGCTATCAACCCAAACAATATAGGGTAAAAGGTAAATGATAACACGTAGAGGTGGGTAAAGAGTAAATGATAACACGTAGAGGTGGGTAAAGAGTAAATGATGACACGTAGAGGTGGGTAAAAGGTAAATGATGACACGTAGAGGCGGGAAATATATGCATGTCAGTATCATAATTAGATTAGAAAAACATAAGTATGATAATTATTTATAATTTACATTTAATATTAAATATATTGCTACACAGAAGAAGAGATTGGTGACACAGCGTTATTTTCCAATAGTTTTGTATTGAAAGTATTATTAATTCAGATAATAACAGCTACATAAACTATATAATCATCTTTTAACTATAGGTACCTACAGTCTAAGAAAGACATGTGTGTAGGTGGCAATTATTAGACAATTAACTAATTCTACAGTTGAAGAAGAATTTTCGCTGATACTAAAGATTGTAGGTTTTTCTTTAATTTAGTCTTAGTATACGAAGACAATTTGGTAAGATTTAACTTGGATACCAATTAAAATAACGAGTTGAAATGCTATTAAATTATATAGTTAGTGAATTCTTAACAATGGTAATCATATAGAGCACATTATATGTAAAATAGAAAAGAAAATCCTATGCATGGAGACTTATGACTCGCTCTGTAGATATACGTAACAACATAATAATCTGAATACTTTAATCCCATAGATGTGATATAATAGTTAGCTCTCATTGAAATGGTAAGTACATTTTGTAGACCATAGTAGGGGTTGCACGGTAATAGAGTATATGACCCTGTTAGGAAATATTACTTGCAATGACCACCACTGTGAATTGAATTAACTTTTTAATGAGATGTATACTGTACAGGCAGCAGTGTACAGGCAGTAGTGTACAGTCATCAGTGTACAGTCATCAGTGTACAGGCAGCAGTGTACAGTCATCAGTGTACAGTCATCAGTGTACAGTCATCAGTGTACAGTCATCAGTGTACAGTCATCAGTGTACAGTCATCAGTGTACAGTCATCAGTGTACAGTCATCAGTGTACAGTCATCAGTGTACAGTCATCAGTGTACAGTCATCAGTGTACAGTTATCAGTGTACAGTCATCAGTGTACAGGCAGCAGTGTACAGGCAGCAGTGTACAGGCAGTAGTGTACAGTCATCAGTGTACAGTCATCAGTGTACAGGCAGCAGTGTACAGTCATCAGTGTACAGTCATCAGTGTACAGGCAGCAGTGTACAGGCAGCAGTGTACAGGCAGTAGTGTACAGTCATCAGTGTACAGGCAGCAGTGTACAGGCAGCAGTGTACAGGCAGTAGTGTACAGTCATCAGTGTACAGTCATCAGTGTACAGGAAGAAGTGTACAGGCAGCAGTGTACAGGCAGTAGTGTACAGTCATCAGTGTACAGGCAGCAGTGTACAGGCAGCAGTGTACAGGCAGTAGTGTACAGTCATCAGTGTACAGGCAGCAGTGTACAGGCAGTAGTGTACAGTCATCAGTGTACAGGCAGCAGTGTACAGGCAGTAGTGTACAGTCATCAGTGTACAGGCAGTAGTGTACAGTCATCAGTGTACAGGCAGCAGTGTACAGGCAGCAGTGTACAGGCAGTAGTGTACAGTCATCAGTGTACAGTCATCAGTGTACAGGAAGAAGTGTACAGGCAGCAGTGTACAGGCAGTAGTGTACAGTCATCAGTGTACAGGCAGCAGTGTACAGGCAGCAGTGTACAGGCAGTAGTGTACAGTCATCAGTGTACAGGCAGCAGTGTACAGTCATCAGTGTACAGTCATCAGTGTACAGGCAGCAGTGTACAGTCAGCAGTGTACAGTCATCAGTGTACAGTCATCAGTGTACAGTCATCAGTGTACAGTCATCAGTATATTACCTATACAGTCATCAGTGTACACTGTACAGTCATCAGTGTATATTAACTGTACAGTCATCAGTGTACATTAACTGTACCTCTCTTAGCATCTGAGTTGTATTCACAGTATTAACATTGCTGCTTTACAGGCTTTCCATTGAATAATTTCCGCTATTTAATTTACATTAGTAGGGGAAGGAACAATTCTGATAAATCACAGTGCAATAATGATACATTGATGTGTGTATTGTGTACCTTCGTGTGTATTGTGTACCTTCACACTCACACTCTCAACTGTGTGTGATCGTGTGCGCTATTTGCAATCACTTGAAGAATAAATTATGTGTCGTGACCCTAAGTATACAAACAATAAGGTATTCTCAGCCTATAGAGAAGTAAAATAAAGTAGATAATCTTAGCCAAAAAGGGCCACTATATTTATTTTTAAATCATTAAATTCGAATCAATCAGGTTGTAACGGGGAGATATATGAAGCTGCTTGCCTCGAGATGAAATGAATGCAAACTGGAATTAAAGGACACTATAAATATTTCCCCATAAATAAATAAAATGAACAGAGCGTGCTTAAATTCCCTATAACAAATCACATATAAATAACAATTTATTACCATTTATAAAAGCTAAACGTAATTTCAAACAGTAAAGAAAAGTCAGCAGAACTATGAAGATGCATACAGATTATTTTAGTTACATTAGCTTATAGTGTATCTATACTGTATAGAGTATACCTATAAATTTTATAGTGTATCTATACTGTATAGAGTATACCTATAAATTTTATAGTGTATCTATACTGTATAGAGTATACCTATAGATTCTATAGTGTATCTATACTGTATAGAGTATACCTATAGATTCTATAATGTATCTATACTGTATAGAGTATACCTATAGATTCTATAGTGTATCTATACTGTATAGAGTATACCTATAAATTTTATAGTGTATCTATACTGTATAGAGTATACCTATAAATTCTATAGTGTATCTATACTGTATAGAGTATACCTATAAATTCTATAGTGTATCTATACTGTATATAGTATATCTATAGATTCTATAGTGTATCTATACTGTATATAGTATACCTATAGATTCTATAGTGTATCTATACTGTATATAGTATACCTATAGATTCTATAGTGTATCTATACTGTATATAGTATACCTATAGATTCTATAGTGTATCTATACTGTATATAGTATACCTATAGATTCTATAGTGTATCTATACTGTATATAGTATACCTATAGATTCTATAGTGTATCTATACTGTATATAGTATACCTATAGATTCTATAGTGTATCTATACTGTATATAGTATACCTATAGATTCTATAGTGTATCTATACTGTATATAGTATACCTATAGATTCTATAGTGTATCTATACTGTATATAGTATACCTATAGATTCTATAGTGTATCTATACTGTATAGAGTATACCTATAGATTCTATATAGTGTATCTATACTGTATATAGTATACCTATAGATTCTATAGTGTATCTATACTGTATATAGTATACCTATAGATTCTATAGTGTATCTATACTGTATAGAGTATACCTATAGATTCTATATAGTGTATCTATACTGTATAGAGTATACCTATAGATTATATAGTGTATCTATACTGAATAGAGTATACCTATAGATTCTATAGTGTATCTATACTGTATATAGTATACCTATAGATTCTATAGTGTAACTATACTGTAGGACGTGTTTTCTTTACAGCACGTGTTTCATAGCTAATTCAGACGTCAGGTGATTAAGAGAAGACAGGTAAGTTTCTAATTACCGGACCACCCCTAATACCGTTACTTCAAAGAATACTAATTAAGATTAGCAGCATTAGCGGATTAAGGCGATTGTTTGGAATAATAAGAAATACATTTAGCACTTTCAATCATATCGTGTAAATAGGTAAATGAAAGTGAACTATTATTGGTATTTAATATATTAAATTATGTTTGATCATTAATTGTCAGTAATTAATTGAATTTATAAATTCTCTAAAACATTGTCTGTGAGAATATATGTGATAATAATATATGAATAATAAATATAAATTGAAAATAATGTGTGGTAAAATCTAAGATAAATAATCACTTTTAAATAAAGACTTTGAATTTCTTAGATAGTACTGACCACAAACTGTTAAGCAGTTCCTGATTTTCTAGTCTTGGTGATAATTTTCCCACAGAGTTGGTGAGAGATGAAAATAGCAGGGGTAAGAAGGAGGTAAGAAAGGAGTAAGAATGGAGTAAGAATGGAGTAAGAAAGAGGTAAAGGAGTAAGAAAGGGGTTAGAAGGAGGTAAGAAAGGAGTAAGAATGAAGTAAGAATGGAGTAAGAAAGAGGTAAAGGAGTAAGAAAGGGGTAAGAAGGAGGTAAGAAAGGAGTAAGAATGAAGTAAGAATGGAGTAAGAAAGAGGTAAAGGAGTAAGAAAGGGGTAAGAAGGAGGTAAGAAAGGAGTAAGAATGGAGTAAGGAAGAGGTAAAGGAGTAAGAAAGGGGTAAGAAGGAGGTAAGAAAGGGGTAAGAAAGGGGTAAGAAGCAGGTAAGAAAGGGGTAAGAAGGAGGTAAGAAAGAGGTAAGAAGGAGGTAAGAAAGGGGGTAAGAAAGAGGTAAGAAAGGGGGTAAGAAAGAGGTAAGAAAGAGGTAAGAAGGAAGTAAGGAAGGGGGTAAGAAAGAGGTAAGAAAGGGGTAAGAAAGAGGTAAGAAAGGGGTAAGAAAGGAGTAAGAAAGGGGTAAGAAAGGGGTAAGAAAGGAGTAAGAAAGGGGTAAGAAAAGGGTAAGAAAGGAGTAAGAAAGGGGTAAGAAAGGGGTAAGAAGGAGGTAAGAAGGAGGTAAGAAGGAGGTAAGAAGGAGGTAAGAATGAGGTAAGAAGGAGGTAAGAAAGGGGGTAAGAAAGGGGGTAAGAAAGAGGTAAGAAAGAGGTAAGAAGGAGGAAAGAAAGGGGGTAAGAAAGAGGTAAGAAAGGGTAAGAAAGAGGTAAGAAAGAGGTAAGAAAGGGGTAAGAAAGGGGTAAGAAAGAGGTAAGAAAGAGGTAAGAAAGAGGTAAGAAATGGGTAAGAAAGGGATAAGAAAGGGGTAAGAAAGGAGTAAGAAAGGGATAAGAAAGGGATAAGAAAGGAGTAAGAAAGGGGTAAGAAGGAGGTAAGAAGGAGGTAAGAAAGGTGTAAATAAGGGGTAAGAAAGGAGTAAGAAGGAGGTAAGAAGGAGGTAAGAAAGGTGTAAATAAGTGGTAAGAAAGTGGTAAGAAAGGTGTAAATAAGGGATAAGAAAGGGGTAAGAAGGAGGTAAGAAAGGTGTAAATAAGTGATAAGAAATGAGTAAGAAGGAGGTACGAAAGGTGTAAATAAGGGATAAGAAAGGGATAAAGAGAGGGTACTGAAACTATTTTCAAAAATTCATTGTCAATATCACCACTGGCTTATTCTCAATAAGTAGTTTTTCATATTATTTTAATGTAGTATAATAAAAAGCCGTTCAATATAATAAAATCTATTTTACAATAATATTAATCGTGTGAATTGGGTTGCAACTTAATTTCAATAAAAAGAGTCCAGCAACATATAAACACTTTAGTTATTTAATTATGAATTAGATTTCATGTTGCTACACATTATACACTATTAATATTATTTCGTAAAGTTATATTTAATATTTTACCCACTACCTCCTATAGCAACAGTCGATACAGTTTATTAAAACAAAAACAGTAGGTATTATTTGTATCTCTCTTTCGAAAGTTACTCTTTGCTGTAAATGTTCCCATGTGATTCTGTCTCGAGAGATCAGTTTTTAGAGATACTAAATACGAGACAGACATACTTTCTATTGCAAATTGTTATATGTGAATTGGGTTTCGAAGTATCACATCAATAGCTGGGTTAATGTCAGTTCGCATATTGAATAGGGATTTGCTTTGAAAATATTCATTTATAAAATGTCACATTTATTAATAATTTCTTGTGGAAATCATAAAAAAACATCTTATATATAAGTGTCGATACCGAGGAAGAAACTCAAAGATATTATCCTTACCATTTTTAGCCTATTTGTCCTTAAGCAAGAATGTACCATCGGAGAAAAAGTCACTGATATGATTGAAATTCCACTAAAAACACTTCTCTATTTTCAAACTCACAAATTTGTCTTCATGCCAATATTAGGAATACATGGCATTAGCTTTAGCATTAGTATTAGTTTGTTCCTATACTGTGCAAAGTACATATCATGTCCGATAGTCTTTTCAGTGATAGTACATCAATTAAGGGCAGGTCAGTAGGTAGATAGTTAAATAGCCTGAGGAACAAAGTGAGTGATAGGTGTGTGAACAAGTGCAAAGGAAGAGGTGGAACAAAATAAAATTAATAGACAAATAACATTAACATTTTTAGCTTCGTGAAAATAATGCAACTTGAAAATTGATGAAAGTGAAGAAGAAAACAAGAAAATCTTCATCTTTGAAAGATGAGACACTTTTCATAATAATTTTAAAAATATGAACAGTTAGGAATATAAAATATCTAAATGATTTACTATACGTTATAACCGTACATTTGGTTATTATTTTCTATTTTTCTCACAAAATATAATGAAAAAAAAACGAAATTCAGTTAAAATTCAATTTAAAGAAAACAAATAGGTATGCCGCGGCACAAAATAGAATGTGTGATATTGAAGGTAAATATTACCTACCTTAGCACACAAATAAGAGTTTGATGCAATTCCAGTTCCGTTTGTTGCAAGCAGGCTTTGAAGAGTCATAAGGTCACTAGCAAGTGAATCACTGTAGGAAATGTTAGTGTGACGTCATTATTGGAAGATGCGTGAGAACATACTGAGCATATCAACAGAGGGTATCAAACACTGCTTGGTGGGGGTATCAAACACTGCTTGGTGGGGTATTAACTACTGCTTGGTGGGGTATTAACTACTGCTTGGTGGGGGTATTAACTACTGCTTGGTGGGGGTATTAACTACTGCTTGGTGGGGGTATCAAACACTTCTTGGTGGGTGTATTAACTACTGCTTGGTGGGGGTATTAACTACTGCTTGGTGGGGGTATTAACTACTGCTTGGTGGGGGTATTAAATACTGCTTGGTGGGGGTATTAACTACTGCTTGGTGGGGGTGTTAAATACTGCTTGGAAGGGGTACTAACTAATGCTTGGTGGGGGTATTAACTACTGCTTGGTGGGGGTATTAACTACTGCTTGGTGGAGGTATTAACTACTGCTTGGAGGGGGTATTAACTACTGCTTGGTGGAGGTATTAACTACTGCTTGGAGGGGGTATTAACTACTGCTTGGTGGGGGTATTAACTACTGCTTGGAGGGGGTACTAACTAATGCTTGGTGGGGGTATTAACTACTGCTTGGTGGGGGTATTAACTACTGCTTGGAGGGGGTATTAACTACTGCTTGGAGGGGGTATTAACTACTGCTTGGTGGGGGTATTAACTACTGCTTGGTGGGGGTATTAACTACTGCTTGGAGGGGGTATTAACTACTGCTTGGTGGGGGTATTAACTACTGCTTGGTGGGGGTATTAACTACTGCTTGGTGGAGGTATTAACTACTGCTTGGAGGGGGTATTAACTACTGCTTGGTGGGGGTATTAACTACTGCTTGGAGGGGGTATTAACTACTGCTCGGTGGGGGTATTAACTACTGCTTGGAGGGGGTATTAACTACTGCTTGGAGGGGGTATTAACTACTGCTTAGTCGGGGTATTAACTACTGCTTAGTCGGGGTATTAACTACTGCTTAGTCGGGGTATTAAATACTGCTTGGTGGGGGTACTAAATACTGCTTGGTGGGGTATTAATAAGAAATATTTCAACTCGTATCCATGATACCAGCAGGTATCCTGGATACGAGTTGAAATTATTAAATATTTTTTCTTATACGATCGAAAAAGTGTCCTGTTCGATATCTCGAGACTTACCCTAGTCTGGACAAGCAGTTGATGGTGTGTCCTGTGCGTGGGCACCCTGGGGTGGGTTGGGTCAGGGTGGTCACGATAGCGCCTTCAGCAGCCTGTACCTTCTTAACGAAGAGGGAGAAGTAGAAGAAGAAGAGAAGGGAGGAGGAGGAGGAGGAGAAGAATGGTGTGGTCCGTATTGTTAACTATTACCTAGATATTACCACACTAATTATAACAAAATATAAAGTTAAAAGAAGTTAAAAATAATGGGTACAACGTGTAGTTATTATTGCATTTATATAATATTACGGTGGAAAGATATAATTTGAAGGACAGTTCCTTGTATTCAATAATTTCCTAAAATTCAAATAAATGCAAAAGCTATTTCCATATTTCTAAAGATATCATTTTTCGCTTTAATAACTAATTTGAAGAAATAAAAAAATGTATTTTACACTGCATTTAAAAAGTAAAGCAAAGTTAAGTGTTTAATACTTTAAGTATTAAGGAGTGCCTTACTAATAGAGAAATAAAAGAAAAAGAACTTCTCAATTAGACGAGCTAAGCATGTATGAACTTATAACTTCGAAAACAACGTGAGTTAATGGTGAAATGATACATAGTTAAATCACTGCAGTGACTATAGGTAAAGTGACTGCAATGGCTTTACTTACAGTCACTGGAAGACTTTACTTAGTCACTGCAATGACTATAGGCACAGTGACTGCAATGACTATAGGTACAGTGACTTTATTCACAGTCACTGCAGTGATTTATTCAAGTAAGTCTACCGCTGAATAGTTTTCCGGTTCCGTCTTTTCTTCCCTCCATTCAAAGGCTGAATATATATTAGTGTATACTAATGCAATCACAGCAGGATGTGGATATGCTACAGGTGAACCTATACTGTTACAGGCCTCTCTGCTAACTATCGCCTAAACCGTATACTGTATAGCCAATAGCATTGGGAGTGAATATAATGTATAAATAGTACTAAATACATTCAAATATATTGAGATTACATTAAATATCTCCCATAGTCCTAAAATGTAACTTAAAGGATACCAAGATGGTCTAACGGAAGGATTGCACTGATGATATTCAATCACAGTACTTTCCTTCACTTTATTAGTGTTACAATGGCTACCAATTGATTGGAAGGAGTGAAAAGGAAGGCTGCTGGTGAGGAAAGGGAAGGAGGAGAACTAGGTTAAAGGATCTGTCTAACATTTAAACAATTCTCCTCAATTATATTGAGCATATCGGATAAAAGACAAACTTAGGCCATTTACTCACAAATGTTAGATAGTACGATTATTCCAGGTAGCCATGATTCTTGGGTCAATGTTGCCCCAATATTGGCAATGTTGTCCCAATATTGCCAATGTTGTCCCAATATTGGCACAAGAAACATTGCTACCTGGGTACCCTTTTCTTTTAAAGTAAAGAGGAAAATTAAGGGGAATAGAAGAGGGGAAATGAGGAGAGGAAAAAGAAGAGGAAAAATGCATAAATTAGAATTGCTTAAAAGATGAATAATTTAGTGAACAGTCATGTGATTTTCTAATATAAAATAATAAGACTTACAATTTATACAAAGGCACGTTTAAATTAATTGAAATGTTGAGTTCAATTAATATTAAATTCTTGAAAAAGATGACCGAAGAATATTTTCTAATCCATTGCATAACTAAATCAAGAGTTTATTCTCTCCGACAAATAAGCCAATGCAACGAAATGAATGTGCTATTTAGTATTTTTACTGAAGACATTCTATTTTGCATTTAGTTAATTGAGTTCTCTGTGACTGTGAGAATAATAAATCATTTACCTCAATGCCATTAATTACAGGAGTCTCTGCTTCAGTAAGTGATAACAATACTCTCTGCACGGTCAAGAAAACCCGTAAAGGAGTACCTACAGTCACAGCGCATTGCAGCGGTGGTTGAACTGCAACTTCTACAGAGGATAATACTCTTTGGTAGAGCCAAGCCAAAGGTACATTTGTAAAGCTTGTAAGTTGAAACTTAGGGGGGGGGGAACTTATAACCTAATCATCCATCGCCGGACACATTTAGTCAGGATGATTCAGACGAACAAGGAAAAGATTGGTATATAAATACAAGTTTTATCATCACTGATAAGAAGGCCTAAGATTGTTTGTCGTACTTACGGGTCAAAATGGCATTAAATTCACTATTGCAAATTTGTGATGACTATCTACAATAGTAATTTGACTATCTTTATTTGTAATACTCATATCAATATAGGGTAAGTTACGAATTACCGAACAGTTCTACACTCCAATCATATTAGGTAACAAATATATAATTTAAGCTGCTTTTAATTTGTTATTTATTTCTTCTAAGATCAAAGATGTGGAACTGTCCGGCAATTCATAACTTAGTCTAATTAATGACTAAAATCTCAATTTGATACCATTCCCCTTCAAACTTTACTAAATGTGCCATTACAACTCAACCATTGACTTGACATCAGGCTGTGAAAATGATAGCTCTGCTCTGTGGTGATTGACATGTGAAGCCAATTTTTCAAAGATAAGTCAGTTGTGACATGTGGTCAGGACATTTTAAATTGATAGTCACTCCATGTGAACGTGATAAGGGACTATTTAAAAGTGGAAATTCATTATAGTGGATTTCAACTAATCCTAATGGAAAATTACATATTTTTTACTGCCAAGTGATTCTAATTTTCAAATTTTCCTTTGGCAAAATTTTTTTCCAAAAAGTTTCAAATTTTTCAATGTTCTTTTAAACTTCAAAATTACGATAGTTACATTTTGATAATATTTCAATTTTTATCATTAATTCATATATATATAGGTTTATCTTATAATATATGCTAATTTGGTGAATAGATTTATCCTAATTATAAATAGAAAAATAGATTTTTATGTATACTAACTATGTAAACATATATACATTTATAAACATATACCTGTATTCAGTAGTAACAACTGTCAATAGACTATCTATAAGAGATAGCCCTTATCTTTCTTATCTATCTTCCTCTCCACTGATAACGATGACTAGTAGTAACTATACTGCACTGAAAATGCATCAAACTACCATTACCACCAAACTACCAGTACCATCAAACTACCAGTACCATCAAACTACCAGTACCACCAAACTACCAGTACCATCAAACTACCAGTACCACCAAACTACCAGTACCACCAAACTACCAGTGACATCAAACTACCAGTACCACCAAACTACCAGTACCACCAAACTACCAGTACCACCAAACTACCAGTACCATCAAACTACCAGTACCACCAAACTACCAGTACCACCAAACTATCAGTACCACCAAACTACCAGTACCATCAAACGACCAGTACCATCAAACTACCAGTACCACCAAACTACCAGTACCACCAAACTACCAGTACCACCAAACTACCTTACCATCAAACTACCAGTACCACCAAACTACCAGTACCACCAAACTACCAGTACCACCAAACTACCAGTACCACCAAACTACCAGTACCACCAAACTACCAGTACCACCAAACTACCAGTACCACCAAACTACCAGTACCACCAAACTACCAGTACCATCAAACTACCAGTACCACCAAACTACCAGTACCACCAAACTACCAGTACCACCAAACTACCAGTACCACCAAACTACCTTACCATCAAACTACCAGTACCACCAAACTACCAGTACCACCAAACTACCAGTACCACCAAACTACCAGTACCACC
Source organism: Caprella mutica (assembly GCA_947561585.1). Taxonomy (NCBI): domain Eukaryota; kingdom Metazoa; phylum Arthropoda; class Malacostraca; order Amphipoda; family Caprellidae; genus Caprella; species Caprella mutica. Next base: position 209,799 of record CANNZV010000758.1, read on the forward strand.
AAAATACCAGTACCACCAAACTACCAGTACCACCAAACTACCAGTACCACCAAACTACCTTACCATCAAACTACCAGTACCACCAAACTACCAGTACCACCAAACTACCAGTACCACCAAACTACCAGTACCACCAAACTACCAGTACCACCAAACTACCAGTACCACCAAACTACCAGTACCACCAAACTACCTTACCATCAAACTACCAGTACCACCAAACTACCAGTACCACCAAACTACCAGTACCACCAAACTACCAGTACCACCAAACTACCAGTACCACCAAACTACCAGTACCACCAAACTACCAGTACCACCAAACTACCAGTACCACCAAACTACCAGTACCACCAAACTACCAGTTCCACCAAACTACCAGTACCACCAAACTACCAGTACCACCAAACTACCAGTACCACCAAACTACCAGTACCACCAAACTACCAGTACCATCAAACTACCAGTACCACCAAACTACCAGTACCACCAAACTACCAGTACCACCAAACTACCTTACCATCAAACTACCAGTACCACCAAACTACCAGTACCACCAAACTACCAGTACCACCAAACTACCAGTACCACCAAACTACCAGTACCACCAAACGACCAGTACCATCAAACTACCAGTACCACCAAACTACCAGTACCACCAAACTACCAGTACCATCAAACTACCAGTACCACCAAACTACCAGTACCACCAAACTACCAGTACCATCAAACTACCAGTACCACCAAACTACCAGTACCACCAAACTACCAGTACCACCAAACTACCTTACCATCAAACTACCAGTACCACCAAACTACCAGTACCACCAAACTACCAGTACCACCAAACTACCAGTACCACCAAACTACCAGTACCACCAAACTACCAGTACCACCAAACTACCAGTACCACCAAACTACCAGTACCACCAAACTACCAGTACCACCAAACTACCAGTACCATCAAACTACCAGTACCACCAAACTACCAGTACCACCAAACTACCAGTACCACCAAACTACCAGTACCACCAAACTACCTTACCATCAAACTACCAGTACCACCAAACTACCAGTACCACCAAACTACCAGTACCACCAAACTACCAGTACCATCAAACTACCAGTACCACCAAACTACCAGTACCACCAAACTACCAGTACCATCAAACGACCAGTACCATCAAACTACCAGTACCACCAAACTACCAGTACCACCAAACTACCAGTACCACCAAACTACCAGTACCACCAAACTACCAGTACCACCAAACTACCAGTACCACCAAACTACCAGTACCACCAAACTACCAGTACCACCAAACTACCAGTACCACCAAACTACCAGTACCACCAAACTACCAGTACCATCAAACTACCAGTACCACCAAACTACCAGTACCACCAAACTACCAGTACCACCAAACTACCTTACCATCAAACTACCAGTACCACCAAACTACCAGTACCACCAAACTACCAGTACCATCAAACTACCAGTACCACCAAACTACCAGTACCACCAAACTACCAGTACCATCAAACTACCAGTACCACCAAACTACCAGTACCACCAAACTACCTTACCATCAAACTACCAGTACCACCAAACTACCAGTACCACCAAACTACCAGTACCACCAAACTACCAGTACCACCAAACTACCTTACCATCAAACTACCAGTACCACCAAACTACCAGTACCACCAAACTACCAGTACCACCAAACTACCAGTACCATCAAACTACCAGTACCACCAAACTACCAGTACCATCAAACGACCAGTACCATCAAACTACCAGTACCACCAAACTACCAGTACCTCAGTCATGGAGGTTACTTTTCCTCGGTGTTTTCTTTCCTCTAATTCATAGAGTGGAGGATTTGATGAAATGAAGCGGTGGTCTGATTTGAGCCAAAATGTTAAAGATAAAATTTAGGGGTTGGGGCTATGACATCACATGGTACGGGTCTAGGGAAAAATCCCCCAGAAGAAAAAATCCCCGCAAAATATCCTCCAGAAGAGAATACCCCCACGTTATAAATGGCATATGTAAAGTAATTTCCATCCTATTTTTTCCTAAAATACCTATGAAGAGAAGAAAAACAAAATAACAGAAAGATGAACATGTACCTATACATATAGTATCAAATTACAACAGGTTGAATTAACAAATTTAAAGTTTTAAGATTGTATCTATAATGTCACATAAAATCAAAAAATTTGAAATACGCTATACAAAAGTAAAAGCTCAAATTGTATGCTATGGTCTTGATATAGTCTATAACTGAAATGTATTCGTCATATTTTCCACAACATTATTCAGTCTAACAAAACAATATTTATATTTGCGCTTCTTCGGAGGAGGAGTGTTACCAACATTAAGTTGCTCTAAGCGAAGTTCTTGCAATGATTGTTCCTTTTCGAGATATCTAGAAAACTCCACAAATTTGAATGAGAACACCCAACACAACAACGAAGCCCCCAGTGCCATCTTTCAATACCATAGTTTGACTTCGGTTGATTACTTTTCACTAACGTGTAAATGTTCCACTTATCTTTAGCTTGAATAATGGATTTCTTCTTGATGCCCACTGTTGTCATCATAGGAAAGTATCTTCGAAGTAGTCTGTAACTTACTTTAATCTTACATCTTCGTTATATTTTACAGCTACAGGGACTACACAGCACAAAAATGTTATTTTTCTTATTAGGCATTTAGCTTCAGAAATGATGTTCAAGGATTCCAACTAGGGATATGTAACTATCAATAGACAAATAGGGCACAAAGATGTTTTCAGGGGACGGGGATTTTTCCCTCGATGGATTTTTTTCAGATCATATATGGTACAGTAATTGAAGATAATAGTTTATCTTCTGAATAAATCGAACAAGTATATAAATTAGAAATAACAATACCTTTACAATAACAGGTAACTAACTAATTAACTAACTAGCTATCTCCACCTTTACAATAACAGGTAACTATAACTAATTAACTAACTAACAAACTAATTAGCCAGGCAGATAGGAAGGCAGTTCAATTAGATAAGAGTGATAGCACGAGCTACTGATAACACTCTTAGTTACCTATTACTGATAGAATGTATAGCCTATCAATGGGAGATAGGCTAAACTATGACTCTATTTCATTTCTCTGATATATAACAAAAAATAAATTCATAATCAATAATGTTCAATATCACATATCGAAACTATCTTATTCATTTTATACTAGAAAGTGTATGTAAAAGTGCGTATGTGATTGGGGTAAAAGATATATAATAACCATGGTGTAATGAAGTGAAATCAAATAGCAAAATTTACTTATTTACAATTACATCACATTTTATCAATAGTAAAACATACTATTGATTTTAGTATAAAAAGTTTAGTCTGCTCATAGAAAACGAGACATAAATAAATACACAACATATCCTATATTTTAGGGTTAAATCAATTATTAAGAGAGTATTTGGAATCTATGGGAGGTGCTTTCATAGTTTTTATATATTTAAATTTTAATATAAAATGAGCAAAGTATACATTTTATCTTTAATTTCTTTGCCTGAACAACTTTACATGTCTAATATAATTTTATCAATGAAATCATTATTTTGTTATATTAATATTAGGTAGAAAATTTACAATTAACATTTCATCCATTTATTTTCTTTCTAAAAACATAAAAAATATTTCAGTTCTCCTTTATTATTTCACTGTATAGTTGTTATATTAAAAAAAAATAGTTAAAATATAATAACAATTTATTCTGATTTGATTAGTTTTGCTTGCAAAAAAAAGTATTACATTCATTTAAGATTAATTACTCTGTTAAATTGTGTAGATTAAACTAAATCATACCACAACATATCAAAATGTTTACAGTACATACAATATATAATGTAAATGTAGATACTTCATATAAACATACATAATATGAATTATTATTTCTCAAATAAGATAAACTCTAATTTAAAAGTCCTTGAATTTAATAAATTGACAGAGCAAAAAACAAATAAAAGTGACCCTATATACTAACACACAGTGTGTCTTTGACTGTTGGTTGCTTGCAAAATCCGAGATACAAAAAGAAACTAAATTTTAAAATCATCCGCGATTTCAAGGAAAACTCTGAAATTTCAAAAAAAAAAATCGGATTCCAAAAATCTGATATCCAAAAATAGGGATTTAAGGTAAAATCAATGATTTAAATAAAAAGGTATTTAAAATGTCAGGGACTACAAAAAAAATCCAGAATTCCAAAAAAGTCCGACATTTCAATAAATTCCGTGATTTCTACAAAAAAAAATCAAATACTAAAAAAATCCAGACAAATATTATTGAAAAAATCCGGATAATTAAAAAAATATAGTCCATAACTTTTAACGGGTAGTGACACGAGAAAAAATTTGATCTCATTAACAGAAAAATATAAAGTATTTTTTAAACTTCCAGAAGTAAAAAATCCTCTTATTGAAAACTAAACAAAATAATTTTAAAAATAATCAAAAATTTATAGCCCGTCATTTTTTTTAACGGGTGGCTATAACACTAGCACCATATTGAACATACTATTAACATTAGCACCATATTGAACATACTATTAGCACTAGCACCATATTGAACATACTATTAACATTAGCACCATATTGAACATACTATTGACACTAGCACCATATTGAACATACTATTAGCACTAGCACCATATTGAACATACTATTAGCACTAGCACCATATTGAACATACTATTGACACTAGCACCATATTGAACATACTAGTAACACTAGCACCATATTGAACATACTATTGACACTAGCACCATATTGAACATACTATTAGCACTAGCACCATATTGAACATACTAGTAACACTAGCACCATATTGAACATACTATTAACACTAGCACCATATTGAACATACTAGTAACATTAGCACCATATTGAACATACTATTAACATTAGCACCATATTGAACATACTAGTAACATTAGCACCATATTGAACATACTATTAACATTAGCACCATATTGAACATACTATTAACACTAGCACCATATTGAACATACTATTGACACTAGCACCATATTGAACATACTATTGACACTAGCACCATATTGAACATACTAGTAACACTAGCACCATATTGAACATACTATTAGCACTAGCACCATATTGAACATACTAGTAACACTAGCACCATATTGAACATACTAGTAACACTAGCACCATATTGAACATACTAGTAACACTAGCACCATATTGAACATACTATTGACACTAGCACCATATTGAACATACTAGTAACACTAGCACCATATTGAACATACTAGTAACACTAGCACCATATTGAACATACTATTGACACTAGCACCATATTGAACATACTAGTAACACTAGCACCATATTGAACATACTAGTAACACTAGCACCATATTGAACATACTATTGACACTAGCACCATATTGAACATACTAGTAACACTAGCACCATATTGAACATACTAGTAACACTAGCACCATATTGAACATACTATTGACACTAGCACCATATTGAACATACTAGTAACACTAGCACCATATTGAACATACTATTAACACTAGCACCATATTGAACATACTATTAGCACTAGCACCATATTGAACATTCTATTGACACTAGCACCATATTGAACATACTATTGACACTAGCACCATATTGAACATACTAGTAACACTAGCACCATATTGAACATACTATTGACACTAGCACCATATTGAACATACTATTGACACTAGCACCATATTGAACATACTATTAACACTAGCACCATATTGAACATACTATTAACACTAGCACCATATTGAACACGTAGAGTTAGACATTAAAGCTCAGACAGCATATTGCTAGGCATGGATAAAAGACTGTCATATGCCAGGCGATAACTGTAAATACCACAACTGTCTGTGTAAATAACATGTAAATACCACCACTGTCTGTGTAAATAACATGTAAATATCACCACTGTCTGTGTAAATAACATGTAAATACCACCACTGTCTGTGTAAATAACATGTAAATACCACCACTGTCTGTGTAAATAACATGTAAATACCACCACTGTCTGTGTAAATAACATGTAAATACCACAACTGTCTGTGTAAATAACATGTAAATACCACCACTGTCTGTGTAAATAACATGTAAATACCACCACTGTCTGTGTAAATAACATGTAAATACCACCACTGTCTGTGTAAATAACATGTAAATACCACCACTGTCTGTGTAAATAACATGTAAATACCACAACTGTCTGTGTAAATAACATGTAAATACCACCACTGTCTGTGTAAATAACATGTAAATATCACCACTGTCTGTGTAAATAACATGTAAATACCACCACTGTCTGTGTAAATAACATGTAAATACCACCACTGTCTGTGTAAATAACATGTAAATACCACCACTGTCTGTGTAAATAACATGTAAATACCACAACTGTCTGTGTAAATAACATGTAAATACCACCACTGTCTGTGTAAATAACATGTAAATACCACCACTGTCTGTGTAAATAACATGTAAATACCACCACTGTCTGTGTAAATAACATGTAAATACCACAACTGTCTGTGTAAATAACATGTAAATACCACCACTGTCTGTGTAAATATAATCACATAATTACCTAAATATTGAAGACAATTTCATGTAAGTATTATCTAAAAGGTAAATTCAAATTATGATAATTTCAATTGTTCAAATTGTAGGTTTCATCTTTAAGAATATTTTAATCAAGATATAATTATTCTAATTCTTTGCATATAAATATTTGATAATTTCATAAATTTAAATAAATTAGTTCAATGATATTAGTAATGATTATATATATTGAAGAACTGATTAGGTTCTAGCCATTTAGTAAATTTTCATTTTATAATATCACTTAACTAATGGTTGAGTATAATTCTTATACATAGTATGTACATAGTATTTCGCAAACACAATCGACTAACTAAGCGCTATGGTACTAAATATTGACTAGCTATGAGTAAAGACTGACTAAAAAAAAAAAAGTTATAACGCTTTGCGATGTCGGGCAGAAGAAAATGATAGTTATAACCTTACTATAAAATATAGTCTTTACATTCATTAAATACACCCAAGTACAAGAAATTTATGAAGATTATGAGTTAAAATTCAAGACTGTAAAGGATTTTAAAACTATGTTCAGTCCTACAAAAACACAATCACAGAAATAATAAATGTAGATAAGCATATCGAACACTATAGAATGCTACCTATATTTTGATAGTAGATTGCTATGAAGCAATAGCACGTGCTATACTACTTACACATACAATTTCAAACTAGAGCAGTCCGTACAAATAATGTACTACTTCGAAATCAATTACTTATGGTTCTACTTGGCATGATTCTTACCTAGAAAGAAGATAGAACTATCAGTCTGAAACTGTATCAAATTCCCCACTATCCTTTGTTGCTTTCAAGAGCCACTCTATACCAAAATAGTATAGTTCAGCAATTAAAATCAATGATAGTTAGGTAGGTGATATGAGTGATATCAGTGATATGATGTCGTAACCATTGTTCCCTCTGTACTCTTGCCTCTTCAAAACAAAAAGAGCACCCTACCTACTTCAGACAAAGTGTTTCAGAAACACTTATGTAAACAATGGTCACTCTATCTCAGTGTACCTATGTATAATACTACAGATAGTTCTTCTATGTACAAATATAATAAATATATGGACAAGTGAAATTCTAATCACCTCTACTATTGATACACGAAATGGAATACATATTAATCAAGTGAACATCAGCAATAATGATCGTAAAGCCTTTTCAATAGTATTTAAGGCACATGTAAAACCTTCAGTACTTTGATACCCTTCTAAAATATCTCATGATTCTCAATTAAATTTACAACCTACTGTATAAAATACTTAATAACTTATTTCTCATTGTTATTCGAGTCACCAAGCCGTCCCTTATCAGCTTCATTAACATCATTTTTATAAGAGTTCTCTATCATATTGCAGGTAGCGTACACACAACAAACATATTCAGGTTCACATCCTGTCTTCAGAAGTCAAATTGATGATAACAGTAGGTAATTGCGCACAAAACTTCATCAGGAAGTTACACGAATAAAAAGTTTCGTGAAGGAGCACGTAAGAAGGAATACTATACCCGCACGCAACCTGTTAGCCAATAGGGAAAGCTCCCGCCTCAATGTCTCAACCAATGGGAAGGCTTTACTTTGCCACGTGCACGCGCTAAGACAAGTCATTCCCAGGACGTCTGCCAGATGGAACATGTCTAGTGGTAGTCATTAGAACTAGTGGGAGAATATTTTAATATACTAGGCATACTGGTTTGATAGTACAATGTATACGTAAAGTCTAGGCATTATTCTTATGATAAATCTATTAATAAGAAAACAATACTGAACATTAAAAATGAAACTATCCCGTGAGATCATAATAATTACATGCTTCATTATCTATAAGTTTTATATTCAAATCATATTATTCTCTGAGTGTGAAGTACAGTTAGACTAAAGAGCAACAAAAAATGTCCCAATAGTGCATATGGCTTGCTGCCGAGGATAAAAGTTTAATTGGATGTGTCGACGTCATCTGTGTAGCGCTATTTTCTCTCTTACTTTTTACCTGCTGCCAGTACCAAGCTTCTGGAGACCGGAAGATTGGGCCAAATTGCCACCATATCCAGCAGCAGTTCATCCGGTGGAGATGTGAACCAACCTATATGAGCACAGAGGAGTTAGAATGCTATTAATTTGTTCATTAGAAGCATTATAATCTTTACTGTTATAGGGTTTTTGTGTGATGATTGCAGTATTTCGATTTGTAGTGAAGAATCTATAAAAAAGTTTAAAAATTGAATACAACTTCAAATATACATTGGAAAGCTTTTATTACTCTGAAATTGACGTACAGTGTTTATATTAAAATTCTACATATCTCTTATATATATTTTATGAGAAGGAACAACCTTATAAAAAACTATCGGTTGAAATTAAGAAAACCTTCAAAAAATTGACATACATGTATATAGAAACTGTCAATAATTATAACTTTAGACTTGCTTATATTTATTTTATAAATTCTTCTCCAACAATAAATCCAATATTACCAGATGTCCAAAAAGAAAAGACATAAAATATCTAGTAGTGGTTGTTCGAAATGTTGTTTCACGCTAACCACGACAACCTGAGCAGCTGGTCAGATCGAGAGAACATCTGCGACTGAATCTTAAAATAGCCACTGAGAGCAGTGATACGACACAGGGTCACGCTACTAAAATAGTCCGTAAAGGAAAGGTCAGGCTATTATTATTACACCCTCAGTATTATTGTGAATCAGATGAGAAATGCCGTGCAGCTTCATAATGTTCAAAGCATAAAATGAATATCAATATTTACTGATATTAAAATACAAAAAGAAAAAAAATGTAGAAATGATCTCGTGCAATGGATCGAATTGTTAAAAACTTTACTGAGGATTCTATGAATACTTTCAAAAACTTTTATCATCAAATATACAATAGAACAGTTTATGATATTTTATGAAGGCTAACGTCATTTCAACATGTTGGACACCCACAGTATTCGGAAAACAGGCCAATCAAAATTTCTACATGTATGATTAGTTCTTTCCGTGTGCTGAATTGTCCGATTGCTGCGAATTAAAATTGGAGATAAAAGAACTATTCACAAACTGAACATAAGGAAATATATGTGATGGATATTAACATTCACCTTAAATGTAGTTCATGTCTTTGGACATGAAAATAATATAGACATATGCATATATAGTGCAAAAAGTAACTTCAAAGACCATCGAAGCGATGGCATCCAAGTGTAGTTCAGATTAAAGTTTCCAGCAATTTAACTTTTAAGTTTTCCAGATAAGCATGTACCCAGTTCCATTCCCACAGAAGTGAGGCAAAGGCAAAGAAGGTACAGCAGGCAGATGGAGACCGAAGTCAGCAGCCTATAGTGCCCATATGTTGACCACAAGGCACTCTGACCAAGGCAGTGACTACGCTCACAACTTTCTACCGGTTATGAAGAGTATTACTATTATTCTGATGGTTGCAGATCATCATCTGAAATTCTAAAGCAAAATACAACTATCCCTTCCATATGATATCAGTTGTAGGGTAGTTACGAATTATCGACATTTCCAATCATACAAGGAAAAATATATAAATAATTTGACATTTTAACTCGCTATTTTATTCATATTTGATGATCGAAAATATGGAATTTGAGTCAGTGAAACTGTCTGATAATTCATAACTAACCCTAATAAGTAAGCAATATTAACAATTGTAATTCCAAAGAGTTAACTGTGAATTAATACTCTAACGAATACAGTTAATAGCAGTGTGTCCTAAAGAAAGCAAAGATATGCAGTAGTTTTACCTCGCTAAGAGCTACATCTAGCGCAGACTCAAATCGCCAGCAACATGGTGAACTGTACAATTAACCTGATTATGCTGGTTTAATACGCTTCTGTACGAGATGTGTTTAACACCTGCTATATATAATAACAAGTTTGGATGCTGCAAATGTGAACTTTAAAATGAAATTCAAAACGTATGCAATTAAATAAAAATGCATCTGCAATGATTTTTCTACAATTTACTAATTTCAAATTTCCAAAACGAAACTATGCCAATTTTAATGTATGTAGACATAATAAAATTGGTCTGGGTACACGACGACCATTTGCAAGATTTGAAAATAAAAAGAAATTAAAAAACTGTGATTTGTGAAATTAACATAATGCAGTGACTCTTTTCTCTGATAGTACATCATCACAGTGACTTTTTTCTCTGATAGTACATCATCACAGTGACTCTTTTCTCTGATAGTACATCATCACAGTGACTCTTTTCTCTGATAGTTCATCATCACAGTGACTCTTTTCTCTGATAGTACATCATCACAATGACTCTTTTCTCTGATGGTACATCATTACAGTGACTCTTTTCTCTGATAGTACATCATCACAGTGACTCTTTTCTCTGATAGTACATCATAACAGTGACTCTTTTCTCTGATAGTACATCATCACAGTGACTCTTTTCTCTGATAGTACATCATCACAGTGACTCTTTTCTCTGATAGTTCATCATCACAGTGACTCTTTTCTCTGATAGTACATCATCACAATGACTCTTTTCTCTGATGGTACATCATTACAGTGACTCTTTTCTCTGATAGTACATCATCACAGTGACTCTTTTCTCTGATAGTACATCATCACAGTGACTCTTTTCTCTGATAGTACATCATAACAGTGACTCTTTTCTCTGATAGTACATCATCACAGTGACTCTTTTCTCTGATAGTACATCATCACAGTGACTCTTTTCTCTGATAGTACATCATCACAGTGACTCTTTTCTCTGATAGTTCATCATCACAGTGACTCTTTTCTCTGATAGTACATCATCACAGTGACTTTTCTCTCTGATAGTACATCATCACAGTGACTCTTTTCTCTGATAGTACATCATCAGAGTGACTCTTTTCTCTGATAGTACATCATCACAATGACTCTTTTCTCTGATGGTACATCATTACAGTGACTCTTTTCTCTGATAGTACATCATCACAGTGACTCTTTTCTCTGATAGTACATCATAACAGTGACTCTTTTCTCTGATAGTACATCATCACAGTGACTCTTTTCTCTGATAGTACATCATCACAGTGACTCTTTTCTCTGATAGTACATCATCACAGTGACTCTTTTCTCTGATAGTTCATCATCACAGTGACTCTTTTCTCTGATAGTACATCATCACAGTGACTTTTCTCTCTGATAGTACATCATCACAGTGACTCTTTTCTCTGATAGTACATCATCAGAGTGACTCTTTTCTCTGATAGTACATCATAACAGTGACTCTTTTCTCTGATAGTACATCATCACAGTGACTCTTTTCTCTGATAGTACATCATCACAGTGATTCTTTTCTCTGATAGTACATCATCACAGTGACTCTTTTCTCTGATAGTACATCATCACAGTGACTCTTTTCTCTGATAGTACATCATTACAGTGACTCTTTTCTCTGATAGTACATCATCACAGTGACTCTTTTCTCTGATAGTACATCATAACAGTGACTCTTTTCTCTGATAGTACATCATCACAGTGACTCTTTTCTCTGATAGTACATCATCACAGTGACTCTTTTCTCTGATAGTACATCATCACAGTGACTCTTTTCTCTGATAGTACATCATTACAGTGACTCTTTTCTCTGATAGTACATCATCACAGTGACTCTTTTCTCTGATAGTACATCATCACAGTGACTCTTTTCTCTGATAGTACATCATCACAGTGACTCTTTTCTCTGATAGTACATCATAACATTGACTTAGTAATATAATACTGAATTAAATAGAACTATAAAAATCGGATTACAGCTGGTATAATTGAAATAATGAGTAAATTTTCTCAGATAATATATTTATTAACTATATGTATATTAATGGTGCATTGTACATACTTGATTATTTTTAATTGATTAATTGATCCAAATAATGTCCCACAATAATGCATGGTAGAGTTATTTATGGTTTGGAAGACAGACATTTATGAGAGTTAATTACATGTGCTTGTACTTGGTTATATAAAGCCAATCAATTACACGGTATATAGTGTATAAAGCAAAAACTATTATGTTAAAAATATATATTGAATTATATGGAATATATTGTAATAAATTAATAGGAAAATAGGCATTAACTGTGGTTCTAAACAGATATGATATATATATATTTTTAATTTACCTATCATGATTTGTGTTAGCAACCACTTCTCGATTACTGTTAGTGTCTAAATACTGAAAGTACATACAATAACTTCATAGTGGTAAAGAAAGTCATAGTTGGTAGAGTGGAGTATAGCAACTGCCATAGCGACTGCAACAGACGCCATACAGTGTTTCATAAATCACTGGTAACTAGTTACGGCTAGGCTATAACTAGCTACTAGGATACATTCCTAGTTATATATACTTACTAGACAAGGAATAACCTTCTACTGTACTGTAAAACAATTAGTAAAGATCTAGTGGCTTAATCGAATGTCTAATGGGTAACTGAAATGACTTCACATTTTGTCTCACCATACAACTGTATGCATGGCATAACGCAGAGAGAAATGATATATGGAGTGCCATGGAATGCTATGAGGGGCCTATATGAATATACATAAGTGGAGAAATAACATTATCATGGAGTTCAAAGGCAGCATTAAAAATATATTATATTTAATTCCATCAAAACAATAAGAGGATTAATTGTTGTCAAGTAATGTCAATTATGTAAATTGACTATAGAGCGAAATGACCTGATGGTAGAGATGTTCCAGTCTCTCCTGAAGATTTATGTTTTAGGATGATTGAGGCCCTACATATATCTCTTTAAATTTTTGTTGTAGAGAAACATGGCTGGCTTTGTTTGAAAGAGAAAGAGGTGGTCTTTAATAAAATTATGATTTTTTTCATATATCTGAACTTTGAAAAAATTATTGCTAAAAGAATTTGAAAAATAAGCAATAATTTTGGGTTTTCAAAGAAATCTTCAAATATACCTTCTAAACAAACCTTTCAACTACAAATATCTCAATATTATATCGTGAAACAACTCATCTTCTTTCAAATCAATCCTGCCTTGTCTCTCTAAGTGAAAATGTGAAGCTGGCATAAAGCGCTGTAGTTACCCCTTAATTTATTCGTTTTTGTTATTAAAAAGACTCGTTTTCTATTAATGTTGCCAAATTTCAGTTGGAACAAAAAAAAAATTTTGGTCCTCTACTACATGTTCACCAAATTTTTGAACTTTCAGATAATTGGTGAAAAATATTTCTAAAGGGTATCGATCCCCTTAACCTAGCTATGAAGTATGTGTAGTTAAAATTAAATAATTAATTTGCCAACTAGTGTGGATTAAAATATCTGTTATAATTTTGATAGTGGATTATTTTTCATAGTTACCACGTTTTAAAACTATAAATATGTAAGTTAACGATATATATCTGCAATTTGAGAGGATAATGAAGCTTAAGCTCTCAACAAGTTAACAACGAGGTCATAATATATATTATATGGTAAGTAGTCGTATACTTCATTTACTATCACCTCTTCATTTTCCTTTTCCTTCGGTGAGTGCAGTCACCTGTTATGGAGTCTATTTTCGTCAAATTCCTTGGAAGGTTACTGCTTTCACAGAGTAGCTTTTCTTCATCCATGAATTTTGTCACTGAATGGTTGTAGGAAAGTTTTTCTATCAATTAATCTGAAAAAGTGTACTATCAAATGAAAGTAAATCTGCCATGATTTCTTGACAGTTCACTAATTTCACAATTCCAAAAACAAAACTTCATTAATCTTGATGCTTGTGGATATTTAACTGTTCTAGATACACGATTTTGAAAGATTTGAAAATGATAGAAAATACGAAAACTGTGATTGGTAGAAGTATGCAGTAACTCTTTTCTCTGAAGTAAAATATCATGCACCGAGGAAGCGTTGCTTGCTCTAATCTATATATATATATAAACTAAATTACCAGAAATCACAAGTTATCGCAGTACGCAATGCAGTGACATAAATTCAGAAGATATACCTGTTATAGTCTGTAGTTCAGCTCTAAGTAGATAATATAGATAAGAATAACTTTGCTAGGAGGTAACCTCTAAACACAAAAACATGTCGCATTCAAATTCAGGAGCAATTATGTGTAATTAAATATAAATTAGGTACCAATACATATATACTGGATTGTAAAATGTGTACTCGATTTGTGATAATGTAAATTGCAGTCACTTGGAAATAAGAAGATGAATTCAATTAATAATTAACGGTATCTTTATCACCTTCTTTAATTGCAAAATACTGCATAATTTCATTATATAATAAATATAAAGTATTACCTAAGAGGTATTGAACAGATAATTACCAGTCTTTTTATTCTGATAATCTACATCTGTAATTTGTATTGGAATCAACTGATAAAATGTTTCCTGTATCCTTGAAATTCATATCATCAAAATATAAAATAAATAATAAATTAAGAGATTTGTGCTAATTTACATTACATTGGTACGTGTAATATCAATCAACAGAGTAGCTTATATGCATCCAAGAGCACTGATACTTGTTTATTGCAAACTATGAGAAAACTTATAGAACTCAGGATGTTTTCAATATATATTTATTGAATATGTGACTATATTGAAATTAATATGTATATTGCATATTTTCTATATATATTTTTAACGAATCTTTAGAAATAAATTAGTCTTTTATGGTTAATTATTTACAATTTAACTTTAACTTATCATATTAAAGAAAATATAAACAAGTTTTTAATTACATTTTATCTGTAAATAAAAACATCACCTATTCAATGAAGTTAGCAAATATTCAAAAGTTGCTCCTATGACAAAATCAGTTGAAAGCGTTGACCTGCAACTGGTACATAGGCTCTTCGGATACCACCTGACATTTTCAGTTAGAACAGCTTGAAGGGCTAGACTTGGTAATCACAAGTCATACCTAGACATAACAGTCTCCACAACAAAAAGATGTTCCAGAGTGATCTGATTTAGATAAACAGTAGTATAACTGCTATCCAAAACTAATATATTTATTCGACGTTTGTCAGACCGTTAGTTAACAAACAAAAAACAATCCAGTGATAGAATGTATGTAGGTGAAAAATGGTAGTATTTAGAATATAAGGTGACAAATTAAAATATGAAAACTAAATGAAAATATGAAATGTATCGATGCATTTCTTTTGGTAGTTTCATTAACACACTCTGCCAAAGCAATAAATAACTTAATAAAAGACAATTCCGGTCCACATTGTCCCTAAAAACCAACTTAATGACCACCCTGAAAGTGACCATGTAGCTCATGACGCTATTGTCAACAAACAGCGACTTGGGTAATTGGGACACTGGTTTGGACATTTCAGCACGTGAAGATCAACAAAATTGGGCCAGTGTTTGATCTACTGATGTATCAATTTATATTAAATCAGCAGTTTGAGGAGTAAAAGAATGAAGGGTTGACTATATACAGTCACCATGTAAATCGTTGATATAGCTACAGATGTGTAGAGAGCATCTATCATTTTTACTACAAACCCATTAACTTTTTTTAAATATATATACCAAGAACTAATGAAAAATCATCTATGAATAAGAAGTCATCGGGTTACCGTGCGGACTCTTTCTAGGAGGTCGAAAATAAGAATAGTGGTCATCGCTTTTCTATTTTGGATATCTTCATTGTCCCACTCATGCCAAAAATATTTGCGCCATTGTCTAGGGACATCATCGCCATTATGTGTTTGGATCAATGGGATAATGGAGAGACAGCACTAGGAATTGACTAGGAATTCTTTAAGGAGTTCAAATATTCATGGCTATTGTTAAAGAAGATGATCTTTGTGAGTGGAACCACTGAGGAAATAGAAAATACAAAGCCAGGTTACCTAGCGTGAAATTCTATAATATGAACAAAGTTAATACTACAATCTACTAGGCTCTTGAAAATGAGTTCTTCGATGGTTTTACTTTAGATTTGATGAATGAAATTATTAACAAGGAATGAGTCATTAAATACATGCACTAAACTTATGGAACAATGAACCTATTTTATGCTGTGCAGCATTTCATGCCAACACAAAAAAAACATCAAAAAACAGTCAAATCAATCACTATTTTCGTCGTAAATAAAAAAAAAAAGTTGTAAAGTATTTCACACATGACAAAGAAAAACTGTCCATAAAACACGAGTCAACTAATTTATACGAGAAAAGAGGCACAAATATCTACCAAAAAAGCTGTGGTTGGTTTATGAAGTCCCACTAATGATGTTAGTATTGTACCTTAGGAGGAAGTTAAGCTTTGACACCATTTCCTAACTATGGAGTAAATATATTGACACTCTCAATAGAATGATGTGCTATTTTATTGAGACATGAATAAATTATGCACATTACATAATTTGCATATTTAAGTGTGAAAAAAGTAAAAAAATAAGAAAGGATGAATTAGCTAACTTTTCCCTTAAAATCTACGTGGTAAGTCATTTTTCGATGTGTAATAACTTACCAACTTACCCCATTCATATATATTTTCTAAATCGTTCTTCGAACTACCTAATTAAGACCATCAGGAAATTTTATTACCGCCTCCAATTCTCGATGATGGAAATAATCGGTAACAGGACACAAAAAAACGTGCAAAAAACCCGCTTATTATTGGTTCGCATAGAATAATTTAAAGTATGTTAATAAAAATGAATTAGGCTATTTATATTAATCGGGATTTTTATACTTGGGGGATTTATGGCTCGGGGGGGGGGGTTGTCCGATTTTTTTTTGCACGAGGGGTTTTTGACCGCACGGTTTTTTTTTTGTCCTGGAATCGTAATAATCATCATTCGGTAAAATAGAACCCAATTTAGAAAAAAAACCCGTGCAAACTCAAAAGCAACTTATAAATTAAAGAAAATCTATGAACGACCACAAGAAAATTTAAACCCTGAAATTATAAATTTTCTAAAGCATATCGACGATGGGAATTATTGAACACTAGAGCAATCAACTTAAAGCACTATCATCAGCAATCTTAAATCATAAACAGGGCCAAAGTATGCAATTAGTCTCGAATTAAATGGTAATTTGTATGCAAAACTATATACCAAACAAAGATTGCTAATTAGAGAGAAGTACATATTGCAAGCGCCAATCTTTATGTAGACGTGTGAAGCAAAATGCTAACATATACTAATTGGCTAGTTGTAGGTAGTTAGGTAATTTACTCAATGATGAACATTATCGTATAAGAACACGCATTGTATTTTCATGTAATCCGACTAGTCGAAATCATCGTTTAACCCATGCACCGAAAAATATCAATTCAATACCATAAAGTTCTCGTCAACCTCTCATTCTTTTTATTATCTTTTTTTCATGCATGGTGGGTGGGTAATGTGACGGGTTAAACTAAGCATGGGATTAGCAGAAACAAATCATAAGAAATTCAATTCGTCATACAAAAGTGGCACGGCAATTGCTACTAGTATAATGCAATTGCTACTAGTATAATTACAATTTTGCTACTGGTGTTATATCTAACATTTTATGTTTACATTATTTTCTGCCAATAATTTATGAATATTAAAACTTCAAGATTACCTACTAGGTATAAAACATCACTCTCTGCTGTACCACCAGCAATGACTTTATCATTCCTTTCATCTGAGTAAATCCTTCTCTAGATGCTACATCACCACATGTCTGATGTAAGACAAACACTTTTTGCAACTAATGTGTAACAAGATGAGCGACGGAAGAGGAAGATTATGTCTCTAGATTCTAACTATAAATCTACAATTATCAGAATTTGGAGCTAAATTTTATTTATTCTAATGAAGTATAAGCTATTGGGAAAATGAAATATGTTGTGGAATTTAAAATTAATAGATAATGAGGTATTTATCTTTTTCGACTATCAGCAATTGATTAGTTACCCATCACATGATGATAATTAAAATAGAATATCATTGTAAATAGAATGTTAATGAAGTTATTAAAATTAGATAGTAAACTCTTGTTTTTTTTTAATTGCATGTATATTATTTGAAGCAAGCAAGGAACTTTTCCTTATGTTAGATAATTTAAATAGAGCAAGAGAGGCAAACTACTTAAGCATCACATGGTGATAAATATGAATGATGTAATTTAAAGAGGTTACTTATTCACCATCACTAACCACATGATAGCAATGATAATGCATCTGCAATCATGTTTGAACCAGTTACGTGAAATATTTTCGATGCCAAGATAGAGTTACATCTTCTATGGGAACTAAACTGCTAACTAAAATGCATTCATTCTATATACAGATGTTAAACTCTTTTCATGTGGACTAAAACTAAACCAAACTCATGTTGAAACACGTTTAGTGGTTAGCAAGGATGATGACAAACACTAAATAAGAGTTTAGAACAATTCTCTAAATGAAAAAAATACAATTATTAATGAAGGTTTTTATGTATATTCAAATTGTTTTTGGTGGTTTTCATATTTCATTTGAATAGTCTTTAATTATCATATTTCATAGTCAATTAAAAGTCCCCTCTAATCAATTTTTCTAGTTTTTTAATCAATGAGGCTTAAAATTATGTCTCTTATCATTTTGCTGCAACTTCTTAGAAATTTGATAACATATATATAATTTTACAGGCTTTTACAAAAATTACAATCAAAACTCTACAATAGCCTAATTTTCCTAAACGAAAACTGGACATGTATTGTTCGTTTATGGAAATAACACTTAAAATCAAAACAAAGAGTAACAATCTTTTTCTTCAGTGTCATATTAGTGTTCTGTACAATTGTTACACACAGAGTAATAAAAACTTACTTACTGAACCGATTTGTATGCAGTTTGCAGAATAATGATCCTTAGTTCTATAATATTATGACACTAGATTATGTGCACTCGGTAGAGCGCATACCTTCGCATCCGCTTTGACCCGTTCTTTCCCAAAATTAAGGAAAGTGTTAACTGGATAATAACCAATCGTCCAACCAAGTTTTATGCAATATGGTACAATACCTTTTGAGTTATAAATGACCTTGACCTTTGACCGGATCGCTTCCAAAATTCTACCAGATCGTTCCTGGTCTTTGACCAATTGTACCATAAAATTTCAGACAATTTGGTTGAATATTTTTTAAGTTACAAATGGCCTTGACCTTGATCTTTGACCTGATCACTCCCAAAATCTATCAAAATGGTTCCTGCATATTGACCAATCGTTCCACCAAGTTTCATGCAATATGGTTCGATACTTTTTGTGTTATAAATGACCGTAACCTAGCTTGACCTTTGACCGGGTCACTCCCAAAAGACTAGCAGCAGGTCACTGGACATGTACCAATCGTTTCATCAAATTTCAGGCAATTTGGTGGAACACTTTTTCAGTTAAGCGAATAACAAGATGATAAATAAATTAATTAATTCCGATGAAAATATAATCTTCCGCAAGTTTGCAAAGGTAATAAACTCATTTTTATCCAGAGCCTGGAGAGGAACTTTAAAATTTAATTGGAATTACATTATTTGACCATTACGGTAACTGATAGTCAAGAATTAACTTATCTTGAACCACGACAATTTCAATTATAATTAAAAATAATAATAAAACTGAATTTCATGTTAAAACAATAATCATTACGTAGTTACGTGAATTCGTATCTAATATCAAAACATCTTAGCATAAATTCATTGAACTAACCAATGTTGATAACAATATTCAAATTATATAACTTATTAAATTGCTATTCAATTTCATTCTAATTCCAATGATAGATTATTCTATTGCATGTCCTAAATAAAATAAATGACCATAATTAGAAAATTCTTGGTTATATTAATTTAATTACTGAAAATGTTTCCTGAATTCCCTTTCAAATTAAAACTACTTATCTTTTCACCATAAAATGCCAAATTATGGCAAAAAAAATAACCACGGCATTATTAATATCTCTCAATGTTAAGATTATCATTTATAACAAATCTTTTCTCACGGGAAAATCGTCTAATTTACCTGTCTTGCCAAAAATCGCAAAAAAAACTAATAACCTCAATATAGAAATCATCACTCATGATCATTTTTAAACAGCAAAAAACTATTTCAACTGGCTTTTAAAGCTCAAATTCGTACTTTTTACTGCAGTTATACGTCCATGTTCCTAACTATGAGTATTTTAACGCATGTTTAACTGCACTAAGTTGGTAGATTGAGGTAGAGTGAGGTTACAACCACAGTTATTATTACTTTATGGGCAATATCATTAGGAACCTATGGCCCGATGTGGGACACAAAGCCTGCCTCATCAAACTCTTCCAAAGCTATGGTTGAACATGACCAAACTTTATTGCCTCATTATCAGTGTGATTACCAATGAATAGGTAGGTAATGCTAAGCAAACTAACACATATAATAGACTAACAAGCACTTGTTAAAGTCTCCAAACAACAATAACTAATGTAGGTCATGAAATAAAAGGTATTATTGACATTTTAAAGTGATTTAGTATGTCAAAATAAATACTCTAAATTACCACAAAATTTATTTTTCAATAATAGTAAAAAAAATTAATTCTCAATTATTATCATATAAGGTAACTTAACGAACATTAAATTAAAGAAATATTGATTATAATTTACTCGTACTAAATTAGCGATAGTAATGATAACATGGTATCACCTCTAAAAGCTCTCACTTATCGTGTACGATATTTTTATCAATAACACAAACGCACGTTAATAACAAGCCAGGTGTGCAGCTTCCGATATTTCTTTATGAGTTTATTCTACAAAAGCACTTCCTATTTGTATTAAACATGTGCTAATACGGAATGAACTGAACACTTGTTAATTATACATAAATCATAGACATTATATATAAATTATGTACTGATTGCATTACCATACTATTTAATACATCAAAAGTTGTAATGATTAAATTTCATGAAATATATCTGTCATATAAAATCAGTGAAAATATGACATTTAATGACTAAAATCAGGACAATAATAGAAAAGCTGTGACATTTAGTCTATTGTTTTGATTTGTATTATTGTCACCAAGGCTTGAAAACTGTCACCAACATACTATTGTGTGTTAGAGTAGATATTAGTAGAACAACTGGTCACTTGGGGAATATCATTTCGATGTCACTTTATGTTAACTAAATTTAAACTATATAAAATTTAACAGCATTTAATTCACATGAATTAATGACTATCATTCTATGTAGACTGTACGGTTATAACTAAGTTAGGGCCTGGGTTAGATATGCTATGAATTGAAATTTAACAGACACAATAAAGGACAGCTTTTATTGTGTTATGAAGGGTATGAGCTGTGAACAGATGGGTACACATTCTAACGGATTTTATAACGGAAAAACATGAACTAAAATTAATTAAATCATTTATCGTTCCAATGTATTAAAGTAAACCAAATAAAAAACTGCTTTGCTAATAGTTCCTTTAGATAGTTTCCTATCATGGTTTCTTTTTGTGAGGGATCTTTCGTCATCTTCAGAGAAAGGTGACAGACTCGCAATAAGTTTTTAAGAGTAACATGTAGTTCAGCAGATGTCATTTCACCACCTCGCCCACGTGCTAACCTTTCTTAGAAACTGTGGCAATGGGAGCTGCTTAGGATCTTTCTATGGCCACAAATGCTCTGTCAATTACACAATAAAACATAAATAACTTTTGATAGGATGGAGAAAATAAAGGATTTCCCAATAGGTATTACTCTGTTATTTTAATCTTGGTATATATTATACCAAAAAGAACTACAGTACTAGATCACCAAATGCCTGTACACTAACTACAGTACTAGATCACCAAATGCCTGTACACTAACTACAGTACTAGATCACCAAATGCCTGTACACTAACTACAGTACTAGATCACCAAATGCCTGTACACTAACTACAGTACTAGATCACCAAATGCCTGTACACTAACTACAGTACTAGATCACCAAATGCCTGTACACTAACTACAGTACTAGATCACCAAATGCCTGTACACTAACTACAGTACTAGATCACCAAATGCCTGAACATTACAGTATACAGGGACAGCTGCACTAACACATCTCTCAGGGATATTCCGGGCACGTGTTCAGGAATGGGAATAGGAGTAGCAGGAAGAGAGGGAGGGGGGGGGGTATTTTGAGGAACAGGCAGGAACACACCATCTGTTGCTAGATAAGTAACACCACTTAGGAACACCAGTCGGAATAGATGGAGTGAAATTTATTAGGAACTATTTTAAAACTATTGAAACCATATAGTGTACATATAGGGTAAGTTACGAATTATCGGTCGGTTTCACAAACTGACCCCATATCAAAAAGAATTCATTATAACTAAATATTCAAAATAGAACTATTTTCGAATTAATTAATTTGTTCAAAATGAAGTCTGACATATAAGCTAGGAGAGAAAACATTAATTTAATTCTAACTTCAAAACCTACATGTTAATTCATTAGCATATGAACCTTTTTATGAAATAAAATGGCATGATATCATAGAACATTTCTTGACAGGTATAACGGAAGAAAGTTAATTCAATATATTAATATGTATAGTATATAACAGTACACACTTTCCCTTACGTTATAGCGTATACACACACACGTACATGTGTGTAGATGCTATAACGTAATTACATCATACGAACCGGCGGGAGAACTGTGCAACAAATATACGAAACTACAAACACATACAGCAGGGATAATTAGATATTCATTTAGAAATGGAGATTGCAATAAAGCAATTAAAATTGAATATGTCGATTTTATTAGAATCAAGAAAATTAATTAACTCTTTTTTAGCAGTTCCTTCATCTAATTATATTTTCAACACATCGTTTCAAGTTATGAAAATTGTTAGAAAAAAGGCACCGATTACTTCTTGACGACAGAAATGTCCTAGGTGAACAACCATCGAACACATTCGACATCACAATAGTAACGAACATTACATACGAACACAGCTAACGAACATTAACACAGCTAACGAACATTAGTAGCAAACGCAGCTATCGAACATTAGTAGATGTACCGGTAGAAGATGGGTAGTGACAATTTTAGCCTGTAGAGGGGAAATATATGAATTTATGTTCTATTTATTTACTCAGAGGCAGTCAGAAGCAAGGCATAAAACTGTCATATTCAAAGAGGGACAGGCCTCTCACCTGCAGAGACATGGCCTGCACAGAGAAGAAAAGCGAGTAACTATTTAAACCCAGGCATCTAAAAGTTGAACATAAAATTAAAAAGTTACATATTTATATTCTCAAAAGTACTTTACTTTGACAAAAATATTTTATAAATTAATTTTTCAAAATTAAATATGAAAGATAATTTAAAATTACTTTAATGAACTAATTAAATAAGTGAACTATTAATTCAGAGTTTATGCTAATAATTCATAGGTTGGCCAAGCAGCAGGACAGTGAAACAGCACACGTCTGCTGGTTAAAAAGTTAACTCTACCCGGCAGCTGCTGGGGTAAACTAGCGTATATACGCTATTTATGTACGCTATTTATGGACACTATCATCTAAAGCAAGGAACTGAAATAAAGGCTATGATACTACAAATGAACTTAGTTATGATGAAAAGAGATCAGCCATTGGTATTAACAAATAATTAATGGCTAAAGCATGTCAAGTTACAGAGCATTTACATATATTATAAATGATAATAATTATTGCACATTGACTTTAGGGTATCGTTCAGACTTTATTTACATCTATCTATACATTAATTAACAATATATTAACTGTGTATTATCGGTATTGATATAACTCAAACATCATGTACATTCAAACTTCTTATACAGAAAATACCTTTCATTTTGTATATCGAAAATGTTGACGAATGAAATCCAAATATCGAATTTTGAAATAGTCTAAACTCATTCGATAATTTTAAAGGGAATAATCATGGGATTAACATCTAATAAATAGTATATAGATTTAGTCATTATATTTTGCTGTAGCAAGGCAAATTAAATGTTTAATTATTCGTTTCAATCATTTAGCGTATTGGTAAAAATTACAACTAATGATTTATAGCACATTGATTTGAGCCACTCACCATATTTACACTGTCAGCATGTTTTATCGATTAGAGCACAAAGTGGGCAACGAGGTAGGTGTTCGAGTCCCATTGCTCGTAGGTAGGAGAGCAGGAAGCGACACCACATCGAACATGTGTTTGTTGGTGTTGTTAGGATTGGGAATGGATTAGCAAATCACAAGTGGAACTCAGGCACTACTTTGTCACGTGCTGGAACTTACCAACGAATTATTGTAACTGGAACGGAAAAACGGAAGTTTAAGCACCAAACGAATAGAACAAGTGACAAAATGTGCTGAGACCTAATGTAAATTGGCCTTTAATAATTACCACCTGTGATAAATCGTAACTTTGTGATATAATAATCAATGAGAATGTCGGGTATAATCTTAAATGAACGATAAATTTAACTATCGAATACTAATCATAGAGAACATTTAATAAGGTAACTGATTTGCTATGAGTAATTATTCCTGTTACACAAGAAATATCACAATATTTTTTTTAAATCGCTGCTAACCTATAGTAAACACGACAAAACAAGATAATGTACCATTCAAATTTCCTTCAAATAGAACAGATGTTTCTATGCCAGTATCAAATAATGACTAACCGAATTATCCAGACACGATCTAACCAAAGGAAAGCAAGCCAAATTACTTTCCATAGTATAATATATACAGAACCATTAATCAATCCGCTGATATCTGAACAGGATCATCATAAACACAAATGCGGGCATCGAATGCATTCCGATTCGACCGGTAGATAGGTGACTGAAATTCGATCTGCAGTTGTATACCGTAAATGTGAAGGAATTTAACAGTGATTATCTATGATAAGAAGCTAAGTATAACAAAGATGAGTAAATTGCTGTACAATGAGTATTTACAATAGGAGAGATATGACATCTATTGTGGTATGCCTATTGTCAGCTGTTTGGCTATGACACAATATCTGATATAGTGTGTAACTGTTAAAGTGATCTCTAGGAATTATTTATAACGAGTGGCAAACTATAATCTAGCAATTAAATGTAATATATTATACAAATTTAATATTTAGAATTTTAATGCAAGATACAAATATCATCGAAAAAATACTTCCATCTTCCATATAATTTTAATTATTATTTAATATGTTCTGATTGTGACACAATTGTCACAGGAAGTATTATTACTTCTCACTAAAACATTATTTAACTTCTAAAGAAAATTTGGAAATTACATTGAGTACGAACCTTTTCAATCACATTTCAATTAATTACTAATACAAAGGTAATTAAATTTAGTTAACAGAATGGGAAAATTTGTTGCAACGAACAGCAGAGTTCGATACTACATCTGATATTTTATCTAATCATTATTCAATGACAAATATTAGTTATATAAATATAATAGTAATCTTATAGGTCAACATTCCTAGCCTATAATCTACCTTCCTCACCTTCATTGCAGTTCACAAAGGTGTTAATTACAGTACATAGCACGGTAGCTGGAATCACTCATTCCAAGGCTTACCTTTTCTCCAATTCCATGGCATTCCAAGCTACAAGAGACCCATTAGGAATTAGTTGTGCCACTCACAATTAGAAATGGGAATGTGATAAATACTATTTAGGATTTCTGTGTCCAGGGAGTGAACATTCATAGGTTACAATATGAAGTGTGTGTTTTCTGTTTATTAATTGACAATATAACTAATTGTAAATTATTTTCAATTAGGTATTTATTATTGTTATTTTATAAATATGCTCGTTTAACAATAAAATACCATATTTTCAAAACAGAAAAATATTATAATAGCTAAAGTACTAAAAAATGTAACCAATGATTCGATGAAAAATAAATCATTCAAATTACAACATAAAAGTGCACGATTAATATCAAAATTAGGAATTTCTCTCGACTGAACAGAAAAATGATTTCCTCTTTCTTAATTCTTCGAATTGGAATCCATTCCAGGTTTTCTTTTTTTAATTTCCAAACCCTATTGAAGATTTTCAGAAATTCCCTAAAATTGACCAACCGTGCTCTCCTTCCTATCAACCAGTTACCTCCTGGTTAACTTGATAAATGCTAATACAAGCCAGGCGGTAGAGGGTTGTAACCCATAATAGGAAGATTCAATGCCCAATGAAGGCATTCAACAAATCAATATCAATGGCGATTATTTTGCTTCAATTAGTTTCTTAAGGTCTGGAGGCACGAGTCTTCAAACCCCAAAGCAATGGTACAAACTAACAATGGATATCATTAGTATTAATCATTTTGCTTCACTTATTTCCATTCGAACCTATGAAAACTTCAATTTAAATCATTCGAATTATGTGAAATACATGAGTTAAAAGATAAATTGTAAAAAAAAAATTAAACCACATCCTAGTCTACCTATTCTAAGTCCAATGTTACCTCAAATTAAAGGCATCAGTTTCAGCTGAAAGAAAATACCAGAAATGTCAGAGAGAGTAATTGAATCATCGAAAGTAAAGTCTTACATTCCTGACATACTCACTCTCACTAGACCCTATAATGAAAACTAAGCCAATTTATCAGCAATTAGTCCAGTAAGTTAATTATCGTGTAATGCTTTTACCTACACAGTCTAATTGTTCAATCTCAATTATTTTGACCTCCTGCACCGTGGTCAGCCACCAGACAATCACCAGTTCGAGGTGGGTACGTTAGTCCTGTCAGAGAGAAGCCCTTCAAATGCCAAAATATTTAATAGTGACATCGTTAATTCTTTCCATTAATAGATGTAGAAGCTGCATAACAATGTCAGCTCTATTTAAATAAAGGTATAGTTACCAGTAACGCTACTCACAGATTTATTGGCTGTGTACAGTATCTTCAGCAGCTGGTAATACTCAACTGTTCTCCGTAATAAATGGGGTACGGACACTAAATTGATGATTATTAGTGGAGTCTATAATAATTAGGACATAGGAGAAATCTTAATTAGTGGTAGTGATTCCTATAAATTTGAAATGTTTGTGTTTAATTATCAAATTAGTGATTTACCTTCTTTAGCTTCATTTCCGAACGGACAGTTAGCAATACATATTTACATGGTACAGGCAGATCATCAAAAACGAATTGATTTAATTAGTAAATAACTTAAACTAAGTTCACAATGTCGATCATATAGAAATGTCGATCATATAATACCTAATTAAAATAAAAGTTAAATAGTAATTTATTAATTAATTATTGTATAGTCCTCTCTTATTATGATCAAAGATGAGGAACCGACCGATAATTCAGAACTTACCCAATTATTGCATAAAGAGATAATGATTTCAACACAACAATTTCTCCCGAAAAAGTTTTATTATACAGTATATATAAGACAACACCATTGAAAAAATACATCACTAAAATAAAAATCTCTTATTTATGAATCACTAAGACAATTGAAATAAAGGTACTGCAATGGTAAGTTGTGAATTATCGGTTGGTTGGACATATTCGGTCTGGTAAAAAAAAAGATATAATATTTTATTGCTATTTAATTATTATTGTAATTGATATCCATGATACCTGCAGGTATCAAGGATATCAATTAAAATGAAAATAAAATACCTACAGCTATCATGGATGCCAATAAAAAGTAAAAAAATCAATAACTGTTATTATATCGTTTTCTCCTATATGACCGAAAAGGTGGAACCGTAACTTAGCCTATTTCTTTTGAGTGTTGAAGAAGCCAAAGCTAATAATACTATCATCATCATTCTGGGCAGCATTGAGGCAATGATTTGTCATGATGACACCTTCACAGAGCTGCTAGAACCAGTTGTGGAGAAAAAAGTAACTAATAAATAGCAGCAGCCGTGAGAAACTGAGACACTGGGATTGATATTCTCCCTGTGTCTTCTCCAGCCATTCTTAACTCCATTTAATGACCTAAAATGCTCTGCAAAACTGCTAGCACTATTAACAATGATTATGGTGCAAATATCTATGATGTTAGTGCGAATGAAATAGAGGTTATATGCACTATAGAGCATGCATTCTTGAATGGCAAACAAAAGGTGCATGTAAATTAAAGTATAGCAAATCATACTATAGCACAGGGTGAAGATAACGCAACTGATAATTAAATAGATAACAACTGGCACTATATATCTTTAAATTATACTCTATAAATACACATTTTGCACTTCATCCTTAGGCATATTTTTCTATTTATTTAAGTAACAAAATAAATAAAATACAGAAAATGAGAGACTAATAAATAAGCAAGGGAGATAATTTCCTGCCATGCATACTTTTGAGACTGGACTATTATTACAGGTGAGTTACGGATTATTCTGTAAATATTTGTATGCTGATTTTAGAAATGGTATTCATTTTGTTTGTGCTATAGCGATTATAAAAAGTTGTAATTATATGTACATTTGTTAATACATATAATATATGTGTCAACACAACTAATTTTGTTTTTATTCTTACAGACACATTTTTGGTCAATGAGTTTTGGATAAATTTCTCGAATGTACTTTGTAAAAATACAGTGACATCGTATATTTGCTTTTCTAGTTTGTCTCCACTTTCCGTAGCGTAAAAAAGAGAGCTGATAGGACAAAATGAATAGCATTTTTGGAATCTTTTCCTTTACCTCATGCCAATTTTCTTTAAAGAAGTTCAGTGTAATTTAATATCGCAACGTGTCTGTTAGTAAATCGTAATTTAACTACAAGTGCATAATATTTAAATGACATAATTCAGTAGTCGTAAAACGGTTAAATTTAGAGGTAATTGTATACCGAAGGTGGTGGCTTACGGTCACAACAAATTGAAGAAAATGTTATGTTCTATATGTAATATAAATTAAATATATATTACAAAGACATTTAATGATGTTGACAGAAATCCTATACCGAATATCCTAATAAATAATTACTGAGTATAAATTATAAGCAGGATATCAGCGTAAGATTTCCAAGCTTCCTTTCTCTATCGAAAGCTAATAAAGCTACCTAGTTATAGCTTTCAAAAGTCACTCCACACCAGTTATAATAATTGTCAAACCGCAACCATAAACTAGAAAGATGAGACTAATAATTGAGCTACTCTATGTTAACCACATGATAATAAGTCATAGTTATCACTAAGTATTACTACCACTTGATGAAAGTAAGGCTTGAACAACTGAAAGTATTTATCTATGGGATATTAATTCATTGACACGATTGGAAGAAGCTTTTACGACATTGAAATCATTTTACTGAACTAGCGAAACATATACGTAACCTGACGATGAAGATCTCTATGGCCATTAGATGATGTTATACTAATGTTATAATTAGATAATATATATTACAATAATAAACCAATAAATATCCAACCATCCTATAACTATTACATTCATTAGCAAAAATCAATTAAGATACCTAAATTAAATATAACTGTCGTACAATACCAGGGCAATAAATTCTTCTGTCAAATGTTGGTACCATTAACTATGGACATAACGGGTAAATATAACTATTAACGTTACCAGTACCGCTAGGCATTCTTCATACCGTGTAAATATACGCCATCACATATCTTCCCATGTTAATGCTTTTAACTAAAGACAAAAAACACCTGAATTAAATGTATATTTTCGTAAGTGGTCAACCACAAAACAATTAAATAAATCAATTATCAGCGTCATCATTAAAGCACAATAGTGAAGAAATCATTAGTTTTTACCACTCCCAAATATCTGTTAAATTAGTTCAAATATTTATATACAAAGGTAAACTTATATTCATAACATTCACCTTAATATAGTGTATTAATAAAAACACACCTGTATTTTTAGTCATATAAGATGTCACCAGGTAGCTACAGTGATATTAAGGGGCACAATTAACTAAATTAAATAAAAATCTCCTAATTGAAAAAATAAACATATAAGAAATAATTATAAACGATGCAGCAATTATAGTGAAAACAGTTACCTTAATTTTTACAGCATTCCTTTCTCCAATGCA
Organism: Caprella mutica; assembly: GCA_947561585.1. Taxonomy (NCBI): domain Eukaryota; kingdom Metazoa; phylum Arthropoda; class Malacostraca; order Amphipoda; family Caprellidae; genus Caprella; species Caprella mutica. Next base: position 240,549 of record CANNZV010000758.1, read on the forward strand.
GTTAAGTGATTAAAATTAAGCGACACTTTGGAAAAAAAACGAAGCACTTCATTCATGTTCAGAACACGTAGAAAAAAGTACCATGCGGCACAATGAAGAACTGCATTGAATGGCAGCAATAGCAAAGAGTACTATCGGATGGTACTGCAGGTATTAATTTAATAGGCCGTGGGAAAGATGTAATTAACCATATCATAGTTAAGGCATTATTGAAAAAATTCGGCCAATGCAGGAATTTCAGTTATGAAAATAAGTTTAAAACAAGAAAAAATGTCATCAACTATTTCAAAAAATTACACTCCAAAACCAATATTTGTAAAGAATAATTATAAATAGATTCAAAACTCGAATAGGATGAATTGGTATGTATCTTATTTAAGTTAACGACTATATTTCAGTATGAATATTTGGAGAAATTAATTACAAAACGCTGATAATAATTTCAATAGGTATAAAATTATAATGTATTACATACCTACATATAGAGGTTATACAGGTCCATCACATCAGTCCAGATTCCAATGGTTCCAATCAAATTCCATACAATTTGATTTCCATTCCAGCTATTCATTACCAATTAGGCCTAGCAAGAGATGCTATTTCAAAGGGATCTGAAATAGGAAACATAAATTTATTATTACAAATCAAAGTTTATTTATTGATATATGAAAGTCAGGAACCCACCCAAGTTTCGAGCAGGTAGGTGCGTACAGGTAAATTTGTCCCTGAGGTCTAGATTCGTTATACTTACGTGTCTAAACTTCGAAAAAATAGTGAGAGTGACTGTAGACGGGTAGGCTGGTTCCATGAGTGTAATGAACATTGTAGATGAATAGTCATTCAAAACCTGCCTCTTGACATAACAGATATGATTTATTGATGAACAGTCAGCAATGAATGAGTTAAAATATGTCAACTATTCCAGGTTTCATATCAGTACATTACGCCTTTGGAGTAACAAAACATTTATTTAATTTTAAATATAGACGAAACCGTCGTTGAAAAATCCACATTGACTTTCACAGGAAATTACCTAAGCTTAATAAGTAATATTGAATTGCAAATAACTAAGATTGAATTTTGATAGTTTTAGTATCCAGTGAAAGAATTTTATTTTCTGTTCCGAAATGGAGTGGGTTGTACTTTAACGTCAGATTTCCTATTCGCAGTTACCGGTCTGTTTGAACTTCAAAAGAGCACGAGGACCCACAACACGAATCGGAAAAACGAGACCCTTTGTACCAATATCGCTTCTCACACTTACAATGGCTAATCGGTTACATTACGGGGTGCAGTGGTAGGAAATTAGAAGATGTTATTTGATTCGAGGGTGGTACTCTAAGAGGAAAATGTCTCTGAAATAATCAAAAGAACAGAAGTGATGGAAGAGCCTTTGAGACTGATAGTGAAACCCTTTGAGATTTTGCCGCGCAAATCTCCTGGTGGTCGACTGGCACTGTGGGAGTTTTATTGGTGTTTGCGATCCTCATTTCTTTCAAGAATCATTACTCACGGTAATGTTTACTCTTCTGAACAGGGGATGAACACGCTAAAAATTGAAGTAATTGATGTTTTTGCAATACAAAGAATTCAGTAAATGAATAACTGAATACTTGATAAAATACATATCCTTGTAAACAGTTTGATTTCAGCAGCTCCATCATCTACGGAAGTTATGAAGAGAATTGAGTTTGCAGTAGGTATTATTATTGAAAGCGTGAGATACCTAGCAGCAGCTTCTTTGTTCTCCATTACGGTTGCGGAGAGATAACGAAATGTAGCGCTATAATTGAATAGATGAGACTGTGCAAGAGTCTAATTATCATATCAATGAATGTGACCTTTGCATTGTGCTGCAGACAATACATACAGTACCTGTTATCGAAGCAACTATTTCGGTACGTCAAAATGATTGAATGACTTTTTAAACAAAGATGTCACGTGTCAAAATAATGCTTGCATGACTTTCAATACTTCAAGGTATTACAGGTATGTCGTATTCATACCAAATCTGTTATTTTCAAATTAACATTCTAATTGTAACATGGAGACATGAAAAAGTATTAATTCCAAATTGTTATTTATATTTTTATAATAGAAGAATTGCGAGCAATGTCATACTTCACACTTTGGTCCTTAGCACTTGTGTGCTAAAAAAACCTAGTTATATTAACTTGAGATTAATTAGTTAGTTCAACGAGTTATTGAACGATCAGTATTAAGTTTTCATTTAAATATATCATCAATTCACACAAATTCAATTACATAGTTTTGATATAATTTGATTAAGACTGCGAATGAAATCCTATACTTCAAATGATATGAAACGGCACAGTTGAATCCTTATAGGAGAGACCGATCTATTAAACTCTACCGTTGGAACTAATTGTATCAATGGGACTCTTTAGAGCCAGGGCATAGATTATGATAAATGGGACAGGAAGAAGAGAAAGAATGTGAAACAGTTACTAGTTCGTGATTCTGCCCCCTTCATGCATCCTTCCCAATTTCATTTTAAAGAATAAGCGCAAAATTCAGTAGCTACTGTGCTACTGTAAATCTAACTACCGTGCAGTTCACATATGCATTATCTTCTTTAGAAATCTCCATTTGGGCAGACATGAAATCACTGTATCATAATAACTGATGATGTAAAAGCCATTAAAATCTACTTCAAACTGAGTTTCAATTTCAATGAGGGTCATTGACACCCCATCCATGAGATTGCACCAAATGTTACACTCCAAATTATCAATTGGAAACCCCTCCATGTTCCACATAGCCCCTAATCCTGATAAGCCATCTTTTAAAACGAAGCCTCAAGTGCCATCCTTACTTTATCAGCAATAAATTTTATGGGATTATCTTTCACTCCATAGAAGATTAGCTCTGATCAATAACGCACAATAGCTCCTTAATTCCCCCCACACCTATCAGTCTGCCTACCCTCTCTAATACTTAACATCGGGGACTCGGCATCGACCATCTGAACCACTTCTGCTAAGACCTTGTCATTGATAGAAACTTAACTACATATTTCAGATTGTTAATTAGGATATTTTATCTCATTTACCTCATCAAAATACAAACACTTTTGATATTTTCAAAATGTGATGGCGTGGTCCCTTACAAAGTTAGGTGGCAAAATAAAGGGACATGCTTTTAAAACTGGCTAACACTCAAACTATCAGTTTGGACACTTTAAACAATGGAGACAATTACACACACCCTATACAAAGTGTTATTCGAGTGTTAGTTATATACTCCATCAAACAATTGAAAATAAAATTGAAAACTTGCAAAAATTCCATAAAGAAGAATAACTCAAACATATACATATATTGAAAATCAGGTCTAGTCAGGTCAAAATTTAGTTAGGCAGTAAGCATTAAGAAAAATTTAGGGATATTAATAATAGTATATAATGTTATCATTTTTTTAAATACGATTTAAATTTTTTTAAATTAATTCTCAACAGCAGTGCCATCTACTGAGGAAATTCACCGGTACCACATATGTACATAAGATAGAGCGCATGCACTAAGATATTACAAACTTATATTTGTTTATTTGTAAGCTCTAATCACGTTCTACTTTACATTATATTAAATTAGGTTCATTTTATATTGATTTAACTTCTCTTTATATTGTATTAGCTCAACTTTATAGTGACAAATTATTCTTAATCATTGATATCTATTTAGGCTCGAGTACAGTTATAGAAAACTGATTGTGTAAACTAACAGATCGCAGCGCCATGGCTGCCGATGCGGTGAAATTCACTGTTGCATGCATATGATGATGATTTACATTTTTCTGGCTGACAGTTATATTTCAGACGAATGAATTCTCAAAAGTATTCAACAAATCACACACAAAAGTTTATTACAAAAAGTGGTATATAACATTATAATGATATTCTCTCCATTGATTTATATCATAGTTCTTAATTCTATCAAGCATTGCCATCAGTCTTGGCAGTTTGGCCTATAGATAATATAATCAGTATTGTTTACTAAACTGTGAATATGGATAATCCACTTTAGAACCCACAATGCTAATTACATTTGAAGTCTTTTACTCTAGAGAGGCCATCTGCCAGTGGGCCTATATATAGATTGTATGCCTATCATATTAACCAGCCAATAACGCTTTTGAATATCAAACTCCAAAAGGCCTAAGCTAATTAAACCACTTTGTGTTGATTCTCCCCTCCGCAGATAGCCAGGGTGCAAAATATGGTTCGGGCTTTCGAACATCATAAAACATGGCACCTACCATTTACTTACACAGCTCTTTTCGCTGTTGAAACTATAACTTATCTCACAGGCCAAAAGCCAATAATCGTTATCAGCTCTTAGGTTGAAGATGTTTGAATACATAATATCGATTATGAGGTGTTAGGTAAGTAGCATCTGGTGTTCTCGCAACTGCGTTACGGCTCCGAAACCAACACAATGTTGCTTCTGTTACCGCGGCGTGGCACATGCTCTTCACAACAAATGAAGCCTATAGAAATAAGAGTGTCGTCTGTACCTCAGGGATTTGAGTTACCCTCAAATGCAGGGAACACTATTAGACAGGGGAAAAATTGGACAGAAACTAAATAGGAGACTTATGAAGATTAATGGATTATATATTATGTAATGTAAATACGAACATTATTACGTGGACAACAAGCATCTTAAATACCCTTTTTCAATAGCTTCCACGTATGTTCTATTTAAAAAAATTACATTTTCAGAAATGAATAAATAAATGGAGTTTTTTCAGTGTTATAGCTCCTACCTACCTTCTGCACAGTTCAGGGCATCTGGCTATTGATGCTATCGAACTGTTATCAGTTAACTGTTACATTACCTTAAGCAGCTAGAAATGAACTAGAATGAGAATAGATTAATGGCAACCCACATAAGTACAATAGTATAAAATCATTAGTCAAAATTTTCCGATCTGAACATGAGACAATTTCTTATCCCAAAGCCATATTACATATTATTAAAATAAAAGAAAAATATCATTCTATGATAAAGCAATTCAATTATATCGGGATGTTTGAATAATATAAACAAATATAGTACTTTTTATAAATTTAGAAAGCTTGAATTAATTTAAAATTAAACTGGTTAAACAGGCTTGTGAAAATAAAACTTACAGATATCAAAATATTCCTACAAATATGTATGTTGTCTGCTGGTACTTCCTTTTCAATTTCCAAAGTACATAAAGTTTCAATGGAAGTCCTCTTCAGTAGCTACAATGTCGCCATTGAGCAAGCCAGTATTCACATGTGACAGCATCCGCTTCCTCGTGTCTTTTTAGTGGTGGTCGCTAATATCAAAACAATTCCCGATGTTTGTTTTGTCGAAAACATGCAGCCTCAGTCGGGAGATCAACTGTACCGATGCTCTCGATCGTCCGGAAGCAGATGTCGGTCGGCCGGAACCTAGCCAATGTAAGTGGGTATAGGAGATCTGACCCAATACTTTCGGCAGTTAAATTAAACTGGTTTGAATAGCATTTACTGCATAGATATATTGAATTGGTTATTTTATAAATGGATTCATACATATCATAGAACTCTTATTAGAGTATTTCTATACGACAGGGATTTATCAATTTGAAGGCAGCTACATCCATTAAGAAAAACAATTCAAGCGTAGAGTAAACCTATCCAAACATTCAAACTGTTACCAATGGCGCATGTGTTGTCCCCATCATTCAAGGAAGGTGTCCTATGACTCCCGGTTCACCAGATCATCTGTCTTGGAGAATAGGATACTCTTTCGAGAGAATCTACTCCTTACTGAGGTCATATGCAGGGAAATTATAATAAGAGGAAGTTGGAGGAAGCAAAGGGTCATGCATATGAAGAGGATGGACATTACCTAAGGATGCTGATGATCGTACAGGCTTCAGGTCACGTCTTCCTTCCTCTATGATAAAGCTTCCAAATCACGCATTTGCTCCTGATATCAAACCCTCCATCAAATGGAAGCAGAAATCACTATTGTAGCTCAATATTGTGTCAAGATAATCACTATAATCAGAGCAAATCGATCATGTCCGTGATCGGATGTACTGGGTGGACCAAACTGTAAATACAGCTGACGAACTGAAGAGTTGAATACATTCTAAAAGTGTATAGAAGTGCATTTGATGAAAATGAGACACTTGTTCTTGAAAGTTATATTTAATTAGCAAACATTCTCTAATATTAAAGGTTATTCGTCGTTTATGGATAAATAAAATATTGTCATATAAAACTATGGAAATATTTCTTATAAAGAAGTGAGTCACATAATATTTTAGATAAGAAGTGTGTTACAGTATTTTTTATATAAATATGTAACTTACAGTAATTCATACGTAAATAAGTAAGTTAGAGTAAATGAAGTTCAAAAGATTTACTGTATCTGGTTCCAGGTGTAGTTTAGGTATAGCTGCAGAGTTATTGTCAGACTTACACCTGCGGAATTAGCAGAATGGCATCAGATTAACCAGGAAAAGGGGTCACAGATAATGACATAGATGAGGGAAGGCTGGAATACTGATTTTACTGATTTGGGCAGGAATAGGTATACAGAGCAAGATTTTGCATTTCATTGATAGTGTAATCGTAAATAAATAATCGAATTTGAGGCAAATGGAGATGATTTGAACTATTTTAAGATTGCTTATTGTAATGATAGAATTGAAGAAAAAAAAACCATGCAAAAAATATAACTAATCATCACACAGAACAAATTGGTAAAATGAACATTATTCTCTGAAATTTGAAAACAGAAAGTCCAAGAGAGTGAGTGGAAGTCCAAATAAATCCGTTAATAATGACTATTGATCTCTGAATACCCTCACCAATACAAGTTATGATAGGCGTGATTGGGCTCAGAGATCACGACCTGTAATGCTATAAATATATCCGATTATGCTATTATTTCCCCATTATTAGGCACCATAAACCAAATCAGAGGGATGGTGTGCACCTTCCTGTGTGCTTTCGATTAGAGGGCACGTGCTACCCTCACCTGTGAGGAAAATCATATAGGGGAGAGGCTGTTATAACAGATTTGTGATATTAAAGAAATCCTGAATTTATTGCACTGTTATTGATCACTTAAGTAATTTATATTATTCAGTCAATCATTAATTGTAAAATTTGTTGACTTTTTAACATCTTTTTAGAATGTGTGCATTTTTAAGGAATATCATTCAAAGATACGTGATTTCTAAAATTAGAAGATATTTCTGTATAAACTTTATAAACATAGGAAAAAAAAAAAGATATAACAAGCTATGGAAATTTTGTAAGCATCAATCGAGCAGAATCCCCTGACCGTATCACGCATGCACAGTGCACACTAGCAGGTTAATTGGTGGCAGTGGGCACGTGCTATGTGTAGTGCAGCAATCTGTCCCTCTGAACACTCCTCTCAGGCCATCACATTGTAGTAGATTGCGTTCCAGTAGATCGACTACCATTTCCGCCTTTTATAGCCCAATTCATAAGTCAATATCAATCTGTGACAAACCGATAAATATAATGACACTTTAGGGAAACATTTGAATGTGGCATACAATGTAAATATCAGGTGACTATAGAGATTAATTCAGGTATGTAGACACTTAAATTTCAAAGAATATTCAATCACTATATATTTATTTATCAATAAAGTTTACGAAATAAACTGTAAGAAATATAGATTTCATTAATTGACTATATACATTTCATCTGATTAAAACACCAAATATAATATACATTTATTTCACTATACTCACCAGTACTATGCATTACATACTTTATGTATGCAGTGATCTATTCATTTAATTGTTTACCAAAACTGCCCATTGAAAACCACCTGACGCTTCTCAACAAAAACCTAACAAAAAACAGGAAAGACAAAGGATTCGTCATGTAACACATCAAGCATTCCACCTTCTCAATTAATGGCCAATGGAGCTGCTAATCAATAAATCCGTTGCATTATTCATTTATGACATTTTAAAACATGCACCCGAACGAATGGAGCAAGTTCAACCTTTGAGGAGTCTTTAGAACCTAAAGGTCTATTGCTCCTTGAACCGAACAGGCAGATTCATTGTTTCAGTAGTCTACTGATGAGCTTTTTAGACTGCACTACTGCTCTTGCGTGAAAATTAGACTGATGAACACCTTGCCGCCGCCACTCAATCTTACAATCAATGATAGGTAATAGGCCTCTTATAATCCAAAACAATTATAAATCTTTGAGCAAAGCATTGTTATGCTTTATTTTATTTATAGACTTATAAGAAAAATATATAGAAGTTAATAAATAATTCCAGTTTGGTCGATTTTTCTAAACTACATGGATATATCAACAGGATTTTTTTAGGAAGGTATAACAATCCCAATTATTTGTTTCTTTCTACTTTTCCCTTCTGGAAGCTGAAAGTTCCTTACAATCCACTATCTCCCACTCACATCTTGATAGCGTAATTCGCCACTTCCTTTTCTGAGTTGTGCAATGTTGTGGGGGCTTAACGTTACCCAACCATCTAACTCTTTACATCATCCCAGACAGTAGCACCTGGGTAAGTCATTGGGCAAGACAACTAAGGCTTTTTAAGTGTTTTACTTAAGAATTACTTATAATTTTTCATGTAGTATTATCAAGTCTTATCGAAGGTCTTAAACACAATCAAAATTCGATTTCTGGTTTTGGAAAAACTTTTTAATTGAAGCGTACGAATAATTTAGGTAAATTCTAAGGAAATGTTATACTTAATGTTAAATCTTAATTATGAATAATATTAAAGATAATTGAAGCCTTTACTTTGCCACATTATCGATAATTATTAACAATGATTACAAATGAAGAGACTTAATAAAATTGTTAAATCAGCGTGGAAGGTGATGCAAATTGCCACTGCATAACCATGCAGTGAACTACCACAAACTGCACCAGTATATAATAACATAGATAGTGGTTGAGATGTTATTACTTTTAACAACAGAGCAATTTAACATATAACAATTTGGAACCCAGTTGTGAAAGAACTTTAAATTGTTTGGCAGAAGCACATCTAAATAAGAGTTTACACACAGTAGTGTAGATAATTGCCATTGCATCATTCAATTACCTTGCATTCATTCTTCTCTCCCAGTAGTTTTTATACAACAATAACCAACCCCCAAAAAAACCCTAGATGTCTTTCAACCTGGAGCAATAGTGGTGTATCTCAGTCAAGATCATCTCCTTATTTCGCTTCTCTATGAATGCACGCCTTGTGTTCCATTGTTGCTTCGCCTTTTCATTCGTCTTCTCACAGTTCCTTCATCCTGTATGTTTTGTCCCATACTCTTCTTCTATTATTCCAACCTCACACACTCATTCAGTTCACCTTAAGAGATATATATTCTCAAGCAAAAACCCTTCTATTTAATGAGTGTTCGCTTGCGTTGTTTTTGCATTCCCTGTTGTTCATAGTAATTATTATGTTCGTTTCTTTACGTTTCTCTACTCTATATAATAATTTCATGTACTACTATCTTGTGCATAACTGTAGATGCTTATGGATTAGAATCTATTCATTATGTGTTATATCATTATATCACAATCCTAGTTGCATTGTTAGTTCACTTACTTGAAAGTGATTTGAAACTAACTTTATTTCAAAATAGCTAACGGGTGTTCAAAACACAGTTTTATGGTTTGTTGATCTCGATGCAATCGAACATTTATTTTATTCACTCAATATTCTATCAACTTCATTTAAATTTGAAAGATTTACGCTCTAGTAAATATGACGGTGCATGTGATGGCTGTGGCTAATGGACGTGCGAAGGCGTTGTCGCAGAGACTCGCTGATGTCGAAAGAAAGGAAACTGTGACGCGAGAACAGGAAACGCACTGCCATACTCTGCCAATTGGAAACACTTTGCTAATGCTCGCTGTGGGAGCAAAATACTCCAACGGTATATTATGGTACATACCATCCTCAACTAGTCTATAGAATGTTCTAAATTATTTTGACTTAGGTAATAATATGAAAAGTAATTTGCAAAAACGTCCTTCGAGCAATCAAAGCTCTATCGTTGATGAGTAGGTGTGGTATACTGTGAAAGAACTGAAAGGCTTCTCATTTATCACGGTTTGATTGTTTTCAATCAGTCTTCATATAATTAACATTAAAGATATCATAGATGGCTATACTTCCTTGACTATTGAATTTCACAGACAGGATGTTATTGATTTGAATTGATATAGCTACTGATAATGGGGTAGCTATATATATATACAGTACGTAGGTGAATATAACAATATCTCAATTTCATACCCCTATAAACTATAAGACTTTTAGAATCGTTTTTTGAATCTCGTTAGCAATTCAGCTCAAACGAAAGTAAAGATTTATTGATTTCCCTTTGATTTTATTTTTAGAGATAGATACAGTATAATAACTTAGTATACATGATGCATACTTAAGTAATGATGAATAATTATTTGTGAATAGTTTTGGTTTCATGTGCAAAATACAATATTGCTAACATTTTGGAACGGTGTTTGGACTAAAATTTTATGAAATTTTAAAATAACTAACTTTAATTGTTCCCATTAAGTTATTATATATATATATATATATATATATATACTTGAGGACTGATTCCTGTTAATTTAATTAAAAACTAATTAAATAAAGAATATTCTTTAATTTCTTTTTAAAGGCAACTATCACAACTCTAAACATTACGCTCGCCAAGTGACATATTTTCTATCTGTTTGAGTTTGTCTTTTGGCTCATGGCGGCAGATGTTCTTTTTCCAAAATCGGTGTTGACCACCACGCGTGTTTCGTAGGTTTATTTTTCCTCCGTGGTCATCTGCTCGCGTCGAATATGTACACAAAAGCATACTCTCGATCACTCTCCACTGATTTATATCTCGCTGATCTGTAAGTCGATCTTTACTTTGATTTGGATTCAGCAGGAAATATTGTAGGATATCATTTCACTCATCCAATGTTTCTCAACCATTTTAATTTATATACATTTAGAAGATATTCAAGTTCAAAATATGATTATCATTTAAATACAATTCTTTTTCTCATCTGGTTGATGTCTAAGTCCCTAAATCAGTTTCAATGTTCGATACTTAAATGTGCTGTTGTACACAAAGCTGAGATTCGTAAGCTGTCCCGCACGTGCGCTTTGGACAGTCCTTTCTATTTAGAATAGTTTAACAAAATTTTCTTTTCCATACAAATAGTCACGAACTTCTAAAGTCAGTTAGAGTAGTACAAAAACAATAGTTTGATTTAGAGCCACATTAGATGTCAGCAACAGTTTAATAATGAGGAGTACATACCACTAATTAGGATACGATGATTCACTATCCTAACATCCAATATGAATACATAAGTAAATTTAACTGTACTTACTTGAACTAATCAAATACATATAGTAATCAACTATATTTTGCATATTGTATACCATAAAAATGTAAATATTATTCAAACTTTTTTTCGATTTTTAATTATCTTAAGAAAAGCACGTAAGACATCTTCATCTAATTAAAAACTTATTGTTTTATTTAAGAATGAGTGAACTTAACAGATGTCACTTATAAGCTGCTTAAAATTTTCAATGCCACCTTGCACTGTTGCCTGCACATCAATAAAAAGTTTCTAATTGTAACAATTTCCTATCATTGGGTTTTCAGTTGAAATTAAATATGTAAATTGTAAAGATCTAAAGTTAGTTCACATGGAAAATATTTTTGTCAATTAATAATTTTCATCAGTGACAGGCCTGGAGATTCAATTTTCGAAACTCTTAAAGACGCAGGCATCGAAATTATGATCTGGTAGACGTACCAGCTGGCTGCTCTTACTAGAAACAGGAGTACTATCTCCTGCAGAAATAGAACTACCCTTCAATCTACTATACAGTCATTTTTATGTTAAACATAAAGCATTGTTTGATTGTTTCGAAAAGAGTTTTTGATGCAATTTAGAAACAGAGTTGCTATAGGGAATAAAAGACAACAGAGAAAGATATTAAAGAAGTTGGTTGGTTCTGGCGCGACTGTACTCTGATGTTTACTATTGGGCGCAGCAGACGCGCAGTGAAACAATGGCCGAGTGTCGAGACTGAGCGTTTACTCTTGCCGACGACACCGTAGCACGTGCCGGCAGATGTACTAAGAAAGTACGGGGTTATTACGGTTTGGGATGAATTCATTGATACGGCTAAATCTAGCAGCTATGTTCAACATCAACACACAAAAGATTTAAAATGATTATCATAAACCTTCTTATCATCAACCTCAGTTTTGAGGATTGTAACGCAAATTTGATGTAAATTAATCCAAATATTATATAGATTGCGCACAATATACATAAAAGCATAAAAATATTGTAGTTTCGGTTAAGATACTTTTCCCAAAATTTCCATACAACTACTCCGAACTTTTTATCTAATTACACTTATCTTAAACAACATAGGTTTTTACCGAAACAGTCTGGAGAGAGCGTTCATTTATCAGTCAGACATGGAGCTAATTGTAACAGCTGCCTGACGATGACTACCTACCATCCCAGTAGGTAAGGCTGCTTGCTACCGTCCACAGATGTTTGGCTGCGGAAATCATATTCTTGATAATCATTTGGAAATCATCAGAGTAAAAGATGATAATTCAAACTTAGGTAGGTAGTACCTTCATTTGAGGAAAATATAAGTTAGACTGTCCACCGCTACCAGTTGAAAAGTATAAATTATTCAAAAACAGAAACTCAGTACTATACCTATCATCTGACATTAATTTATTGTCATCAAGAGTTGCCTACATTCATTAAGAAGTCATTTATCGGTGGGTATATTAGTTTTAATTCGACAACTTATTCGCATCAGAAATAGGTACCTTGCAAGGTAAGTAGTCTACTAAATTTTAGTAAATATTTATTTAATAAAAGTCTAAAATAAGTAGTCTAACTAGGTACCCTATAGTAGGTACTTATCCCTGGACCCTAGTATTGACTTGAACGGTTAAACTTCAAAAATAAATTAACATTAATAATCTTAAAACAAATTGTATATGTGTAATGACACTCTCATAGGTTTTATCAACTTTTTCTCACATTGATAGTATAACTTAAACGCAGCTGCCCAAATCGAGATAACGAATCAGGTATAAGTACCTAACTGTGACTTCTGAGGAAGTTAACATAAATAGAGAGACGTAAAAATTAGCTCATAGTTCAAATGATGAAGTTTATAATAAGGACATTAATTGAGTAAGTTCATTAATCGGGCGAAAAATAAAATTTTACAAAGTTTACTTACCTAAGACTCCAATATTATTATCCATTGTACAATGATGTAAATATATTTTGAAACGTGAGTGCGTGACAGCTGCTACTAAGAAGTGGTGTACATCTGCGTAAAAACTATTACGCACACTCGCACAGTTGAAATAGAAAAGAAAAACTAAAAAATGTTTTTATTACAATGATTAATAATTGACATAACCACTTTTAAATTATTATTTATTTATTTCCAGAGTGCTAGTATTACCGCTAGTTTCACTTCTATTTGAAGCGTCCATACTAAAGGACTTTTGAATTATTTTGTTATATTAGGTATGTGTATCTGTACACATACCTAATATGTATCTGCAGTCATACATGTAAATTATAATATTCTAAAGGCATGTATTAATTCAGATTTTTAATAAAATAATTTGGGCAATATATTCTTTGGTTATATAAGATATCAAGAAGCTATAGATAATTTGAACACCAAAATTATTTTTATAGCGATGTCTAATACATACCATCATTTATATGTTTGTCAGTCAATGTGAATGTAAATTTTCTTTTAAAAACATTTTCAATCAAACTGAGATATTCCAAACATTATTATATACCGAAAACACTGCAGTGATCTACTGATGTTTCCATTACCATAAATCCATAATTTACCATTGAAAATTAAAATAAATAGAACATCTTCATCGAGTTTCATTATTTTCATTGACTCCAGACGTTGATGGACAATTAATATCAAATATATTAAATGTATTCATTGATAATATATTTTTCAGTATGTTGAAACCCCCTCAAGCACTCTCTCACACTACTTAAGGAGAAGAATCATTTTTATTAGGATCCTAGAACAGAGTTTTCATATTGCATATGTTCCACGCAAATTACTGAATTGTGCAATCTCGAGAGTGCGCGGCGCGTTTTTAACCCAAGAACACCCATCGTGCCCAAGAATATAGAGTTATACTTTAAAAACTTGACTTGAGTTGCTAGAGAATCGGATTTACTTGTTTATAAAACGTATTTATGTGAAATCAATGAAAATAATGCAACTGTTTTGTTTTTATTTTGTTTAATAACATTTATGACTATGCAGAAATCTAGAGTTCGGGTGAAATACATGCGCTATCGCCTCACATTTTGATTCACACCAAATAACCCTACAAAAGACGGTCTGTCGATTCGATGGAAAAATCCATTGATTCGATATCCTAGCAATCGAAAAAAAAATCGAATCGATATACGTTGTTTATAGGGAATATCCTATGAGATCTTTCTAGTTTGACCCAAAATGGGACTCATAAGCGGTTGTACTTCTTCCGGGCTCTAGAGGCCCACCTGATTATTATTGATAGGTATAAAATCTTGACAAAAACTTGAAGGGTTCCAAAAATTTTGAAGATTAAATTAAATATACCGATATAAAATAATATTTACTCTCATAAATACGTACATCCACTAATAAAAGTAATGTTCTAAATTCAAATTTTAACAATTATATAGGTGTTTAGCCATCATATTAACAATCATTAGGTTTTACAAAAACTCTTAAAATATAAGTTTATACTTAAGATATAATAAGTTGATAGCAAGATAAAGTTTGTATATAATATATATCCATACAGTAATAAACAGTAAAATTGAGCTCAGTTATAGAAACTCATCAACTAAATCATATCATCCTGTAAGCTAAGAATAAGAACAACTTATAAAAAAGTTATATGTGTCCATATGCCTCCTGTCATATCTACAGCACACCAACTGACTCACTCCAGAGACGCATATCCGTTTTTAAATGTGGAAGTACACAATATGTTACGCACAGCGATCAAATTTGAGTTTAGGAAGTAGGCAGGTGATGAACCACTTTGAGGCAGAAGGCCACTATCCTTATCCTTCCTGATAGTGACTGGGCAGTCAATTTCTTCCCATTGCCAACCAGCCGGTGCTAGACAACCTGATATACGAAGATAGTAACATACGGGGCTCGGTACCAATGAGGTAGTACGAGAAAGGTGAGGAGTACCAGATGGCAGGTTACTCCAAGACATCTAACTATTGGAACAGTAGCAAATAAAAAGAAACTTAACTGGAAATGTAGTTGAGCAGCTTTTGTTTCAGATATATCTGGTCTAAAAATCCTTTTAAGATTACGTCTCATCTATCTTAACAATAATAACAAACAAATAACAATAGTTTCTCATAGTCACAGAGGGGAAAAGTTTAACATCATCATACCTCTTCCTGCCATGGTCTTTCAGTTCAAACAAACCACAAAATGAATGGGGAATGATAAAAATCGTATGAGAATCTTATTAGCCATCATAACTTAAACGGTTCGTGTTAGACCTAGACAGCCCATGATATATCCTGATATAGCCTAATAGTTAAACCTATAACCTATCATAAGTGTGTGAGTTGTTAATTATTTTGTATTTTGGAGCTGGAGTTTATATTGTACAAAGTTTTTTCCATTTTCTTAAAATTATTTGGAAGCTGTAAATTTCCACCAAAATTATTTCCTTTAGAGCACCTTTCTACCATCTTCATGAGAACATGAAGAAAAAGGACAGTCCAAAATCTTGGAAAAATTCTTTGCGTCCGTGTAAATGTATTATTGAAATTGACCGATTAAAATACAAAATCAAGATTGTTGTTATTCCTAATATGATTAATCCCAGTTAAATTTTGGAAATGTGACAAATAATATTTCAATTGGGTAATTAAAAGTGCTATAGCTACGATGGGAGCTATTTAACCTAGCTAGGTACCTAGTTAGGTGTAGTCGTCAATCGTGTAGGTAGTACGCTTACTACGCTAGTGGTTAAGTTAAGTACGGTTAACTAAACTAAGTGAAATTGGACTACCTAGTCTAGCACTTATGTTTATTGCCAGTCTGAAGCATATGAGAATTTTACATTTTCTATGCGAACAATACTGAATTTCTAGGTAGCCTGGTAGGTAAGTTTAACGTTTTGGGGTAGAGACTGCAGAATGTGAACATTTTCAAACATTCTTTAAGACTACCAAACTGAGCCCAATTTTAGAAATTTGATTATCTCTTAGCATCTTGGTTACCTAGTAAGTTTAAATTAATTCTTATGTACTAGTTACTGTAGTATGTACGTGTACCTAAGTATAAAGTAGGGACTGTAGGGTCAGTCAATTTGTCAAACAGGTAAATTGCGGCTCACTGACTAACTGCAGCCTCTTACAAGCAGAAACATCATAAATTCAAAACACATGTTAAAAACTTAACTTAATAAATTATACCATGTACTACGCTTATTTTGGTAGCTATGCAAAATTTTAATGTAAATTCGTTCAGAATGTTTTAGAGACTATCTTGAGAGGGCCGCAATTAAAAATTAGAGGGCCCCAACTTACCTGCGTGACCCTACTTAACTAAGTTAGGGATTTTGCGATGCAAGATGTTACCACCATTCATTTAAATTTTATTACAGTCTGCATAGTTGCAAACAGGCTAATGAGTAATGCCTAACAGCAAAAGGTGCTGGTCACTGGCCAGACTGGAAAACATAAATTCTAACAGAGTTACTCCTAACTTCATGCATTCCCATTAGTGATGTTTATCATCACAACAAGCCCAATTGCCAAGTGATAAAACATGTCCAAACTCACCATTTTAATGGCGAGTTTGTGACAGTTGTTTTGAGCCCTTCAATTGCAAATGGCGAGTTTTATCTATTTTTTTCCTATGCTATAATGTTATTTTGGAGAGAAATAATGATAATAAGATCATTTTGGAGAGAATTTGTTGAATTTTGGAGAGACAAATGGTGAGTTTATGAGACATACTATTTTACTTGGCCCAATTGTGAAGCATAAATGACTTATTTTACATTAGCTTTCACTGCGGAGTTGAAATTTATAAAATAATTTACTGATTTCTGCATTTTTTAGAGTTAAAATGAGTAATTTTTGTTCATTCTAAATTCCTAACAGAGTTACTAGTCAATCTGAAATGAGTTATTATTCCACTCTGGGTCACTGGTCAGTGCCCAGACCACAGAACATTGAATAGAAGAAGAAGCATAGATCCTAGTATATTACTCTTGAGTGCGTTTCACTGTTTCAGTGACGACTGTAACGTCATTTCAACTAGAGCCAATCAAAGCCAGTCTCCAAGTAATAAAGCATGTCCAAACTCGCCATTTTAATGGCGAGTTTGTGACAGTTATTTGGAGCCCTTCAATTGCAAATGGCGAGTTTTATCTATTTTTCTCCTATGCTACAATGTTATTTTGGTGAGAATTAATGATAATTTGATCATTTTGGAGAGAATTTGTTGATTTTTGGAGAGAGCTGGAGAGACAAATGGTGAGTTTATGAGACATACTATTTTACTTGGGCCAGTCTGAGAAGTAGAGCAGGATTTGTGGATTAATCCTGCGCCCAAGTCCTATTTAATTCCTATGTTCCCATGTTATTTGCTGTGCCCAAATCCCAATTTCTGTAAAAAAATCCTGGGTCTGAGGATACCTACTTTTCAGACTGGAATCAAAGCTTCATTCAAAAGTTTGTTAAGAGACCATTATTTTGAATGCGTACTACTAACGAAATGGTGTCTTTGTATTTGTTGAAAAGAAGATTTGGTTTATTATTGTGTAGTAGCTGGGCTATAAATAATCATGTACATAGGCTAATTTGGTAGGTAGATATGGCTCCCTCTATTCAAAAATGTTCCTTTCCTTAATTGCCAATCTACCAGCAAAGATAATGAGCTGTTATGAAGAGAGCGTTTATAGACTATAGTGACGTCAGAGATCGGTGAACGTGATTGGTTGAATTTTTACGACTATGTACACGTAACACGTTCAATCTGAGCTTCTTATTAAAAGTTCTGTGGCCCAGACCGACTGGACCGTCAGTGGTGGGTGAAGATCATCCATCCAGCGACTATTGAGGCCTTATAATAATGAAATTGGCCTCCTGAATTATTCACTAATATTCAGTGGCAATTTTCCAATTAATTCCTATGGTTAGAAGTTAAATGTAATTATTGGAGAGTATTTTGAGATTTTTGGCCATTTTGGTCTGTGAAGAGAAATTTGAAAAACTTTGCCTTAGTAGACAATTGCCTCAAAAATTAAATGTTTGGAGACTGATTCATGTATGTGCATGCCTTCAATGATTACCTTGTAGACTCAGAGACTGCCGACCAGTTAATAAAGCATGTCCAAACTCGCCATTTTAATGGCGAGTTTGTGACAACTATTTTGAGCACTTCAATTGCAAATGGTGAGAAATATCTAATTTTTTCCTATGTAGTATGTTACAATGTTTTTGTAGAGAGAATTTATGAATTCAGATGAATTTTAGAGGCTAAATACTGCAGATTGTACAGTTGCCATTAATTTATTACTGTATTTTAAGGTTTGCTAAACAGTAAACTCCAACAGACTTTGAACAGAGTAATTAGTTCATCAGAAAAGACAACTTTTTCCAGAGTGGTTGGAAGAGAAATTTGGTTTCTTTTGGAGAGACAAATGCAAAGGGAGAGTTTATGAGCCATACTATTTTACTTGGACTACTGTGACTGGTCATAGAGGCTGGTAATTTGCCAAACTATAAGCCAATTTTGAGCCAAAATTTCAAAAAATTCTGACCAAACCAAAATATTACACTTGAGGTATAGTTTGAAAATTTAGGGTCCTTAAGGCTTATACTACTTTTGATCCGAAAATCCTAACTGTAGGCTGTAGCCAAGTGCCAAATTGACTTTCACGATTCATGTCTTTCAGGAGTTAAAAATTTAGAATTGTAGCCAAATAATTATCTAGTATTCCCACACTCCAATATAACTCTATAACTTGGGGTTTTCATTTTGACTTTTTGAAAAATGAAAGCCAATCAATTAATAATTGTCTAAGCTGGATACATATTTCAGAGACTTCAGACTGGCAAACCATAAGCCAATTTGAATTTTAAGCCCAAATTTCACAAAGGAAATTTTGCATGAAGGCCCGAGCCACTTTAGGCTATTTCATGATGTTTTCAAGCCAATACTAACTTGAGAACATAGGAATTAATTTGAAATTTTGTTGCCAATTAGGCATCTAAGTTTTGACTTTGGAGAGTGTAAGCCACTTTTCCAATTAATTGGCTTTTACCAACATGGTTACTCTGAAATATGGGGCTTGCTCAAGCCTTAGCAGTTTAACTGACAGATGCAGCCTGTATCTAATATCCACTTGGTAAATTGGTGCACTGAATTCTATCTTGAATTTCTATCTAGGTACCCATGTTATTTTGAGAAAAGTTACAAAGAGAAGCCAAATTTCTAAGAGAGAATTTTACTAGTTCCTGATGTAACAAACTCAAATGTGTTGATTATTTTACAAAAAGTTAAATTTGTGCTAACACATTCATTCCAACAGATTGAAAAATACAATTTCACAAATTGTTACCGAGAAGCTTAAGAGCCTCACCTTATGCTTCATCAAGGAAAAATTGGCTTCTAAAAAAGAACTGGCAAAAATTAAGTTATGTACAATTGTACATGCCAAGTAAACTATTGTGGTTCATAGTCCTCCTTCTTTCAAATTCTCTCACTAAGTGTATTTGAAGGTCTCAAAGTAACTGTAATTGATATTTCAATAATATTATACTTAATGATGAAGCCAGTTACTGAATGACCTCATCCCCTTACATGTCCACATGACTGTCATGACATGCATACACTGGAAGATGTTATCAATAACATCAATAAGATTTCTATCAATAACATCAAAAGCTAACAAAATTTGAATTCAATATTAATATGACTACATGAAAAGTGCTTCTAAATAGGGTTTATCTTTTGGCACTGTGTTGAAAAAATTCTAGTGATTTCTCTCCACTAGTTAAAATTCTAGCGATTTCTCTCCACTAGTTAAAATGCTAGTGATTTCTCTCCACTAGTTAAAATTCTAGTGATTTCTCTCCACTAGTTAAAATGCTAGCGATTTCTCTCCACTAGTTAAAATGCTAGTGATTTCTCTCCACTAGTTAAAATGCTAGTGATTTCTCTCCACTAGTTAAAATGCTAGTGATTTCTCTCCACTAGTTAAAATGCTAGTGATTTCTCTCCACTAGTTAAAATGCTAGTGATTTCTCTCCACTAGTTAAAATGCTAGTGATTTCTCTCCACTAGTTAAAATGCTAGTGATTTCTCTCCACTAGTTAAAATGCTAGTGATTTCTCTCCACTAGTTAAAATGCTAGTGATTTCTCTCCACTAGTTAAAATGCTAGTGATTTCTCTCCACTAGTTAAAATGCTAGTGATTTCTCTCCACTAGTTAAAATGCTAGTGATTTCTCTCCACTAGTTAAAATGCTAGTGATTTCTCTCCACTAGTTAAAATGCTAGTGATTTCTCTCCACTAGTTAAAATGCTAGTGATTTCTCTCCACTAGTTAAAATGCTAGTGATTTCTCTCCACTAGTTAAAATGCTAGTGATTTCTCTCCACTAGTTAAAATGCTAGTGATTTCTCTCCACTAGTTAAAATGCTAGTGATTTCTCTCCACTAGTTAAAATGCTAGTGATTTCTCTCCACTAGTTAAAATGCTAGCGATTTCTCTCCACTAGTTAAAATGCTAGTGATTTCTCTCCACTAGTTAAAATGCTAGTGATTTCTCTCCACTAGTTAAAATGCTAGCGATTTCTCTCCACTAGTTAAAATGCTAGTGATTTCTCTCCACTAGTTAAAATGCTAGCGATTTCTCTCCACTAGTTAAAATGCTAGCGATTTCTCTCCACTAGTTAAAATGCTAGCGATTTCTCTCCACTAGTTAAAATGCTAGTGATTTCTCTCCACTAGTTAAAATGCTAGTGATTTCTCTCCACTAGTTAAAATGCTAGTGATTTCTCTCCACTAGTTAAAATGCTAGTGATTTCTCTCCACTAGTTAAAATGCTAGCGATTTCTCTCCACTAGTTAAAATGCTAGTGATTTCTCTCCACTAGTTAAAATGCTAGCGATTTCTCTCCACTAGTTAAAATGCTAGCGATTTCTCTCCACTAGTTAAAATGCTAGTGATTTCTCTCTACTAGTTAAAATGCTAGCGATTTCTCTCCACTAGTTAAAATGCTAGCGATTTCTCTCCACTAGTTAAAATGCTAGTGATTTCTCTCCACTAGTTAAAATGCTAGTGATTTCTCTCCACTAGTTAAAATGCTAGTGATTTCTCTCCACTAGTTAAAATGCTAGTGATTTCTCTCCACTAGTTAAAATGCTAGTGATTTCTCTCCACTAGTTAAAATGCTAGTGATTTCTCTCCACTAGTTAAAATGCTAGCGATTTCTCTCCACTAGTTAAAATGCTAGTGATTTCTCTCCACTAGTTAAAATGCTAGTGATTTCTCTCCACTAGTTAAAATGCTAGCGATTTCTCTCCACTAGTTAAAATGCTAGTGATTTCTCTCCACTAGTTAAAATGCTAGCGATTTCTCTCCACTAGTTAAAATGCTAGTGATTTCTCTCCACTAGTTAAAATGCTAGCGATTTCTCTCCACTAGTTAAAATGCTAGTGATTTCTCTCCACTAGTTAAAATGCTAGCGATTTCTCTCCACTAGTTAAAATGCTAGTGATTTCTCTCCACTAGTTAAAATGCTAGCGATTTCTCTCCACTAGTTAAAATGCTAGCGATTTCTCTCCACTAGTTAAAATGCTAGCGATTTCTCTCCACTAGTTAAAATGCTAGTGATTTCTCTCTACTAGTTAAAATGCTAGCGATTTCTCTCCACTAGTTAAAATGCTAGCGATTTCTCTCCACTAGTTAAAATGCTAGTGATTTCTCTCCACTAGTTAAAATGCTAGTGATTTCTCTCCACTAGTTAAAATGCTAGTGATTTCTCTCCACTAGTTAAAATGCTAGTGATTTCTCTCCACTAGTTAAAATGCTAGTGATTTCTCTCCACTAGTTAAAATGCTAGTGATTTCTCTCCACTAGTTAAATGCTAGTGATTTCTCTCCACTAGTTAAAATGCTAGTGATTTCTCTCCACTAGTTAAAATTTGTGTGCAACTCATTCTGTTTCTAAATTCAGAGACTCTTTAGCTTTTACTATTTATTGGTTACAGAGTCTATTTAGTTTCTTTCTACTATCTTGATTCTTCAGTGAAGCTGATAGCTACATTGGTTTGATAATATCTTCCAGATTATCAGAAATGCTACAAATGTAAATAAAGAAAAGTTTAATATAATTTTTGGTGCTGTTGCTACTCTTTATATGAAAATAGATAAAAATGGTGATGTGTTTAGCTACACACTTCTCTAGAAGAAACTGTCTTTTGTTTTCATTTCTTATTTCTTTTATAACTCAAGTCATGTCTTGTGTTCTGTTCGCTGTGTCTATTCACTGTTAAATCTAAACCTTTAATCCTGTGTTTATATTACAGTAAGAGGATTTACATTGAAATACTTACTACCTCAGTAAACTAATACAAGTAATACTTAATTTCACTTTTCTTCAAAGTTATCCACATTGTTGATCTTTAGAGCTAGAGTTCTTATGAACAGAGTTAGTAATTAATGTTTAGTGAATGTTATTCAATAGTATTATTTTCAATGAAAATAGTTTTCTAGAAGAGAATTCAGTTTATTAGCTATATATGCAATCCACATGGTTTAATATGGTTAGTTGACAGCAGATGATACGAGGTTGGTGAATTACTAGTATTTAGTACAATAACTTAGATCAGTGATTTATTTATTAATTAACTTCTTTTTCAAATAATTTAACTTTTTATATAATTTTCGTGAATTTTCAATTATCTCAGGTATACTTTTTAATCTACATTTGAAATAATGATTCATTTCAATTACTTTCAGACGTCTTGCTCCCAAATCCTACTACACAAATACGCATCCACGGCTCTCGTAGAAGTCCTATTCATTCATGCATTTGGGCACGAGTCTGTGTGTGCGTATGTTTGTGT
This sequence comes from Caprella mutica, assembly GCA_947561585.1. Taxonomy (NCBI): domain Eukaryota; kingdom Metazoa; phylum Arthropoda; class Malacostraca; order Amphipoda; family Caprellidae; genus Caprella; species Caprella mutica. Next base: position 263,795 of record CANNZV010000758.1, read on the forward strand.
AATAGGTAGCGAGAAGGCGCGTTCTCGTCACGTTCATTTGATTGTTTCAGGTCGTGTAGACGCGCTGCTGTTTAGTAGGCGGGGCTTCAGATGCTCGCGGAGTAGCGTTCATTCGTCAGAAACAGTCCCTATCTGAAAAGTGAAGAGTGTGGGTGTGTGACGCTCTGTTCGAAGCGCCTTGTATGTAAACTTTATTCTCCGCCATGCGGGGACTAACAAATTACGCCTTTGGCGTTCTGTTACTCCTGATATCAATAATTAATCAGGTACGATAATTATGCAATAAATTTATTATTTTCGCATTAGATTTGAAAAAATATTAATTGAAAGTGTGCTTTTCTAGATTTATTTCTGTTGCATGTCTGTGTCGTTGCCAAGTTATATTATATAGTGTGCAGATGCTCTACATATTTAATTATGTCACCATCTTTGACTCTTTGTAGACCAATTAGCATTCCTATTTTGAAAAGAACTGATGCAAAATTGTCCTTATTTCAATTTCAAACTTATAATAGAAATTGGCGGACATGGATAATTCACTATATTTATTTTTTATCTAGTTTCTAATTTATGTTTTCATTGTTTTCAGGTTTCAAGCACAGCCAAATTCGAGTTGGAACTCACGGATTATATTAACATGAATAATCACGACAACGAGGGAGACTGCTGCAGTGGATTTCGTAAAAGTGATGGACAGTGTTCGGAAGAGTGTAGAACAAAATTCCGAGTGTGTTTAAATGTGTACCAAGTGGTTATAGATCCTAATACCCCCTGTGCTTTCGGGGAGATTTTCACCCCAGTGATCGGGGGCAAGAAAGTGTTAGACTTTAGTGCAGTTAACCCTATGCAGTTCGATGTCGCTACCTGGCAGGTAATTTCAACGCTAATATTAACAAAAAATAGTGCATGTAAAACTATCAAAACTTTTCGATAAAATTTCAACTTTGATAAATAAAAAATAAGTCATTTGAATTTTTAAAGTAAATTATGATTTCTATTTATTTTATCAACAATTAAATTATAAAAAATGCTAAATGTTATTCATTTATTTATATAAAATAATTTATTAAAAGACAGTTTTTGAAATTAGTATACCAAAAAATAACGTAAATATTTTTCTCCGAAATAAGATTTTCAAATTAGTTTGATAATCTAGCTTATTTTTAATTAATTTCAAACAAATAAATCTTTATTACTCTATTTTTCATTGCAATTTTACCTAATATATCAATTTATATTATTCCCATTCACGAACATTTTTATACTTTAAATTGTATAACCTAACATATTATCTATTTCATTGAATTACTGGACAAAAGGCTATTTAGAAATAAACTCTATACGAATAATATAGAATTAATATTTTATTTTATAATGGCAATAACATTTCTGTCTTGGTGTAAAATTTCTCATTTTGAGTTTGATATTTGTATATTAGGGGAAGTTACGAATTATCGCACAGTGCCTCATTTTCGATTAAATGAGAAATATAATTTGTTATTTTAACTCGTTATTTTGATTTGCTTTAATTTTCTTTCAATTGTATCCATGATATCTGCATGTATTGTGGATACCAATCAAAATAAAAGTTACAAAAAAATAACGTTAAAATGTCAAATAATAATTTTCTCATAGCTATGATAGAGAATGATGATTATATTAATTGAAGAAGAGTAAAAGACAATGCAAATGTGGAACTGTGCTACAATTCGTAGCTTTCCCTATAACATGAGGTTCTATTCCCCTTTCCCCATTGTGACTGAGTTTCTTCCCCACAGACCACCTTCTCTCTCGTCATAGAGGCTTGGCATGACAACAATGGCACCAACTCTTACGCTGGTGAGTGCCTCCTTAGTCTGCTAATTAACATTGCATTAATTAGCATAAAACATTATTTAATTCGTATAGTTGGTACATTAATTAACCGTTGTAAATCATTAATTTGAAATTTAATATATTGTTATTAATTAACGTAATACATCATTAATTAATATAATTGCTTTCATTATAGCTTTTCTTGCTCTATTCTTCTATCTCTTTCTTTATCAGTTCTTCTTCTCTTCTGGTCGATATGTTGCCCTATCATTGATTTTACCACGTGCACTCGTTATAGAGCACAGCTGTGATATACCAACTAGCTGTAGGATATACCTACTAGCTGTAGGATATACCTACTAGCTGTAGGATATACCTACTAGCTGTAGGATATACCTACTAGCTGTAGGATATACCTACTAGCTGTAGGATATACCTACTAGCTGTAGGATATACCAACTGGCTGTAGGATATACCAACTGGCTGTAGGATATACCTACTAGCTGTAGGATATACCTACTAGCTGTAGGATATACCTACTAGCTGTAGGATATACCTACTAGCTGTAGGATATACCTACTAGCTGTAGGATATACCTACTAGCTGTAGGATATACCTACTAGCTGTAGGATATGCCAGTAATATAAGATATTCCAACTATAGGATATACCATCATGTAGGATATATCGTAATATAGGATATGTCAACTATAGTTGGTATATCCTATAGCTAGTTGGTAGCTATAGGATATATTCATATAGGATATATAATAGATATACCCTTTAGGATATGGTATACCTACAATATGTATAGTCAACTATAACCAACACAAATTATGTAGAATATAGTAAAAGAAATTCATTTTATATTTTTCCTTTCGTTTAATTGTTTGATATATTTAATGTTTTATAGAATCAATTCAAACTAACTAAATGAAACTGCTTTTCTATAATTCTTTCAGCATGAAATAATTTCTGTGCTTTATAATTTAATGGCTAATTCTATATATTTTATCGATTCCCGATTCCAAGCGGAGACCGTATTCCCGTGGTTTCTATTCCCACTCTCCCCCACCTTCTGTATGCCAGATGTTGTAGTCCCTAACGATCTTTTCCACAGCCTCTCGTAGATACCAAGGCATAAGTTCAGTACTTTGACATCAAAATATTACCACTCTTAGTCCAACTCAATTTATATTATAATCAATTTTTTCCTTGCAAATGCCTGTTCAATTTTTTTTACAATTAAAATCTTCTCTTAAAATTAATTTAATATATAACAACCGTTTTAATTAGTTATTGTGTTTTTTCCTCTATTTCTTTCGATATGTAACAAAAGTTATCAAAAAGATGTTCAAAACTTCCAATGACAAACCAGTTTTTCGTTAGGTTAGTAGTGCTAAAAAATCTACGGTGTCTCCACTCACCTTTTCACTGCCTCTCTCTTGGGGTGAGGAACGAATTATCGGTCGGATGCACATCTTCGGTCATGAAAGAAAAAACTATACAATAATCGCTATTTTATTTTATTTTAATTATTATATCATTTTTCTTATATTACCGAAGATGTAGAAAAGACCGATAATTAGTAACTTAAACTATATCGTATCGAAACTAAAACTAAATAAATAACTAATCAACTTTTAACTTGCTAATATTCCCCTTTTCATGCCTTATCTAATTACTTAAATTTTTATTTCTAGAAAAGTATTCAATTATTCCTACTGAATTGAAATGTTATTTTTCCCCATGATAATAAGGTGCCTTTAACCGTACTCATTTCTTTTTGTTTTTTGACATTCCTCTCGACTAACCATGGGAAGGCAGCTGTCCTACCTTCACTCCTTTGCCTTCTGTCCTTCTTTCCCACTCTCTTTAGATTTCTTACCACTTCTACCTGTGAAAGAAGACAGAGAATAATTTCGAATAGGTAACTTAAAAAAAATTCCTTTATCAATTTTATTTCTATTTATCCCCTATTAATTTACTTTAGGTCTTCATATCATTATTGGTGTTATATATATTCTTACTAAGCTATATAAAATTATTTTTAACTTGACACAAATAACATCAATACTATTCTTTATGTATTTTACCTAGCGTCAGCATTGTCCCTATTTCTGTGTACTTTCTTGGCTGTGAGAATAGAAAGAGAGAAACATCTGCCACAACTGCTATTGTGATGTCAAGTCATTCCTTGGTAGTTGTACGTAGAAGTCGATAGATAGTGAAGATATTGGTTAACAAGTGACGTAAGAAATTAAATCATATCAATTATTGTGATGCTATCGAATTCTTTTTTTACATCACTTGTTTAGATTTGTTCAGTTATTTTCGACTATATTGAAGATATGCACGCTACTTGTACACCATACCTGCATTTCTATTTGTCCTGCTAATTAACCATCTCTTGTAAGCACTCTGTAAACTTCCACATCCGTTGTTTACCACCTAAGGTATCAGTAACTCTTGCCACCATCTCAGATGGGGTGGCTTCCTGTCTCAGATTCCAATGTTCTTCATGGGAACCGTTGATGAAATTAACTCTGCTTTCTACCCACCATGATACTCTTTCTACCCACCATGATACTCTTTCTACCCACCATGATACTCTTTCTACCCACCATGATACTCTTTCTACCCACCGTGATACTCTTTCTACCCACCGTGATACTCTTTCTACCCACCATGGTACTCTTTCTACCCACCATGATACTCTTTCTACCCACCATGGTACTCTTTCTACCCACCATGGTACTCTTTCTACCCACCATGATACTCTTTCTACCCACCATGATACTCTTTCTACCCACCATGGTACTCTTTCTACCCACCATGATACTCTTTCTACCCACCATGGTACTCTTTCTACCCACCATGATACTCTTTCTACCCACCATGGTACTCTTTCTACCCACCATGGTACTCTTTCTACCCACCATGATACTCTTTCTACCCACCATGATACTCTTTCTACCCACCATGATACTCTTTCTCTGCTCAATGCATTCTAAATATCATGGAAGGTAGACGATAGGATTGATTTCCTAGCAATCAACCCCATTTCACACTTCATTTAACTAATCACTTTTTTCTGTCTCAGGTCCCGTACTGCTGCACAGACTCATGACTCAGGGTGAACTGGATGTTGACCACCATTGGAGTCATGGCGGTTCACAGGAGAGTGAACAGTCCTCCAGCATCAGCTATCGATACAGGTAAACTATTACACACAAGTTAGCTCTGGCTATATTCAATTGGAAAAATACTTAATATAATTTATTACAAAAAATACTTTGCTTTAGCTACAAGTCTTCTTATTTTCATATTTTTAATTCTTGTTTTAATTATTTGTATGATTGTTAATTGTTTATTCTATAGTTTATATCTTTATCTATTTTATTATCAATAGTGTCAATAATTGTAACCATTCCTCAACAATCGTCTAATTTTCTTCATTTCCCCCCTCAGAGTTGTGTGCCAAGAGCATTACTACGGCAGTGACTGCCGCAAGTACTGCCGTCCTCGTGATGACGATTTCGGCCACTACGAGTGTGACAGTCTCGGACAGAGACAGTGTCTGCCGGGCTGGTTACCGGGAGAAGATGGCTACTGCCTCAGTCGTAAGTAGAGTTTAAAAGTTAGAGTAGAATTATCGGTCACTTTCACATCTTCGGTCATATATAATAATATTTATTTTATTTTTATTGGTATCCATGATACCTGTTCAGTCCTAGGGGTATCATGGATACCAATTAAAATTAAATAATTATTATATATAGCTAATGTCTTTTTTTTTATGACCGAAAATGTGAAACGGACCGATTATTCGAAAATTACCCAACAGTGATGTACTCTGAAATCATAACATTTCTGTATGTGAAACTCATTGAATGTTCTCTTTTTCAGCCATTTGTGAAGAGAGTTGTGTAGAAGGGCAAGGCGTTTGTGTCGCACCAAACCAGTGCCGGTAAGTACTAGGGTGTTATTCACACTCACTACTTGAAATTAAATAGCAATGTTCATTTGATATTGTATGTACTAGCTTGATACGCCTGGCGAAACTCTTTCTTGTTACCTGATATGTTGTTGAGTATTGGGTTGCTGGATTAGTTAAGTGTGGCGTTGTTCCGTTTCACCTTCATGCCGTTCATATTGTCCTCAGTCATGAAAACTAGTTAGTTAATTGAGAAGAATTAGTAGCTACTCCCATATTTTTTTCTACCCTTTGCTCAAGTGTTTTTATTTCCATTTACAGTTGTGTTCACGGTTACACTGGTGAGAGATGCGAGTCCTGTGAAAAATACCCTGGTTGCAAGCACGGTACTTGCTCCAAAGCTTGGGAATGTAATTGTAACGAGGGTTGGGGTGGTCATTTCTGTAACCAAGATCTCAACTTTTGCACCAACCACAAACCCTGCAAGAATGGCGCCACTTGCTTCAACACAAGTCCAGGCTCTTACTCTTGTCAGTGTCCTACTGGATTCAGAGGTACCAACTGTGAAATAAGGAACCATACCTGCGCTACCAACCCTTGCAAGAACGGTGGTACCTGTCTGGATACTGGGGAGGGGCACTTCGTGTGCCAGTGCCCCACTGGATACTCTGGCTCATATTGCCACATTTCTGGCAAAACTTGTGCCGACAGACCCTGTCTCAATGGCGGTATGTGCAAAGACACTGAAGATGGATTTCAGTGCACTTGCCGATCAGGCTTTGAGGGAGAGACCTGTCAGAACGAGTCCAATGATTGCGAGTCAAACCCATGCTTCAACGGGGGTTCTTGTGTCGATGAAAGGTTGGGATTTAGGTGCGTTTGTCCTACTGGTTTCACAGGGGCTCAATGTGAGGAAAATATTGACGACTGCTCACACATGCCTTGCTACAACGGAGGCATTTGCATTGACAGCATCAATGCTTTCAGCTGTCAGTGCAAACCAGGCTACTCAGGAAACTTGTGCGAAATAAACATAAATGCCTGTGGTAAATCCCCCTGTTCGAACGGAGGCACTTGCTTCCAATCCTCTAATGACTTTAGGTGCCATTGCTCTCCACAATGGAAGGGAAGGTACTGTACAGAGCCACGCACTTTTGTATCCGCTTGCGACAGTTCTCCTTGCATCAACGGTGGCTCTTGCTCTGACGCCTTGGAGCTGAGTAGTGGTTACAGGTGTTCATGTCCCTCTGGACTCATTGGACCTAACTGCAATGTCAAGACTGCTGGCCTATCCTTAGACCTCAATGTAGACACACGCAAACCTAACAAAGGTATGCCCAAAACACAGATAGTTCTGATCGTCCTAGTGAGCTGTTTTGTGCCTCTCGTGACAGCCTTCTTTTGCACCCTCATCATTTGCATTAGAAGGAGGAAACGTCGTGAAGAACGCAAACAAAACGAGCAGAATATTCGTCAGAATGAGCAGAATCTGATTCACAGTGCCATCAATAACAAATCTCTGGAGAACCACATGATCATCAACTCTTTGGACTACCCACAGAAACCTATCAACACAGACACGCAGTACAATCAGCTTCCAAATGTTTTATATCCTACTGGTAAAACCTCCTCCGAATCTTCCTCCAAACAAAATCTCTCAAAGAAAGCTGTTGAGAACGCCTACGAGTCTGTGAAATCGCGCAGCACGAAGACACTCAACACTGACAGTTCTCGACTGTCTTTGGCCTCCAGGTTGGAGAAGGAGTTGGACTGTGGTAGAAGGACCAATGAGGACCTTTCCTACTGCAAGACTCCTGATCCTTCTTGCAATAGCAACTACTCTCAGCACACGCTTAATAGGTAAGGATGCTATTCTAATTGAAACTAAAGCGATACATTATAATGTAGATACTTCTTTCCTCAGTCACTGACAATTTCCTAATGTTTGTTTTTCTCTCTTTTCAGTCGTTGCTCGAGAGAAGAAGCTCAAAGCTGCACATCAACCAGCAGCAGTAATTATAACGTTAATAATTTAACCAATAACAATAGTAATTATCATAATAATATAATCCATCATCTAAGTAGCAATAACTGTCCATCCGTTCACAATGTAAATATAATTAATAATTCTATATCCAGGGGTCCGACCCCTAGTACAACGTGTACGACCCCTTCCTCTATATACGTCATTGACGAGCATCTCGACGATGCCTTTATCGCCACAGAAGTATAGCGCAGTAAAGCAACTAGTAACAAATTGTAAAACTCGAAAATGGCAGAGTTGGTGATTCGTGATCCATATCCTGCTTATATTTTCAGTTCTACTGATATCGATGTCATAAATTTCAAACCTCAATGCCAAAATGTTTATTAGTTTTCCGTTGTATTTTGAACACAGAGTTTATTTGTTAATGGTTTGCAATAGGTTGTTTGTCGTGATAGGTTAGTTAGAGGAAGGGTTGCACTTCAGACTGTTATAGTGTGTTGTGTCCGTACTGTGTAATAGTCATGCACGTCCCAAAGATGGTTATTATTAGTTAGCAATAGGTTAGGAATGGCTATATACGCTAGGTTACTTCAAAAGATATTACTTTTGAACAGATTTATTATTACTTGCCATATTAATTCAGTTTCTCTGATGTTTTCTTATTTGAATTATGAAAGATGAAATTATGTAGATTTTTGATAGAAAGGTAAGCATTTATGAAATGATATTTAATATTGTGAGAGCGTTATACTTTACTGATCTCATGTGTTAAAAGTGAAGTTAAATAACGTCCATCTTCTCGCAAAATTGAATCGGTCTTCAATGTTAAATTTTCAACTCTATAAAATGTTAACTAAATTCTTCATCGGATAAAAGAAACTCTATCTCAGAAATTGTATTTTTTCTAGTTTATTTAACTTGTTTTTTTGTCTGTTTAACCGTTTTGTTGTCTTCTTCAATTTTCGTCAATGTTTTAATAATTTGTTCTCAAGTTCTCACTATGTTATACTTTTTGCAATAATTTATTCCAGTTATTTTGTACTAGTCGCTAGAATATTTTAAACTAACTACTTTAATTTTGTATTGAAATTCACTCTATAATATGCTGGGCATTGTGTTCTATTGTAGAATGTACTTTCTACTATTCAGACAATATTTAATTAGAGACTATTAAATTAAATATACAATTAGCAACTAGTTGGAGATTCCTTCCTGTACTTTTGGTTTTGTTAACCAATTTTGATTTAGTTTTACTTGGTTCTTTAATTTTGTTAATTCATTTTATTTTCAGTTTATGAGTAAATTTAGCATCAAAATTCAGTAGGGTGAAAAAATTATCTGAAAGGAAAACTTAAGTTTAAATTCCAGTATTTTTCCAATGTGATTTCTACTCAATCCAGATTTGTGTTAGGGAGAAATTAATCCAAACATTCTATTAAGAAGCGGGCTGTTGAATCTAAGTGTAAATAGTTGTACGATAGCATAGGAAAGAGAGTCCTTCATATAGTGTGTGTGTATATATGAATAATTCTTTACAAAATACAATTTTCTATTTTTTGAACTGCTTTTCCTTACCCTTGCAATGTAGCTTGAAATGAGCTATGGTGACTATAGTTCATCGAACTAATGAATATTTAGAATAATGTTGAATTATGTATTCCAGATGCTGCAGGTAGCTCTCCATTTAAGATATTCTCATACTAGCGTTCAAAAGCCCTTTGGGTTAGCTGCGAGACATGCTTACAGACGTGTCTTCCTTCTGTTCACATAATTAAAGAAACTTAACCACTCTTCATGTTCTAGCTACGTTTTATAGTGCATGCATCATTACATCTGGTCTCTTTAAACGCCTTTGAATACTAGAACAATTGGCAACATTAATTATAGCACTATTAAATGCAAGAAATGCACCATCTCTACTGCTATATTATTCAGTGCATTGAGTTCTAGACCATTTGACTGTATGCACATTGTACCGCAAGTAAGATTAATAGTGACTGAAATAGCTCGAATTGTAGGAGCGATTATCTACTTCCACGGTTCTTTAACACTTACAAAAGATCCAGAAATATCTCAATTTTCCTGCTGCTAATCATCGGCAACCCTTCAACAACCCTCCCTCGCTCACTGTTCACCTCCATCATGTTTTGCACCCACCTAAAGGTCCTGGGAACTTCTTAACTATGCTCCCGGCTTGGCCCCAGGCACTTCCCGCCAGTCTCTTGCTAGGCAGCTACCTAGCGATAGCTAACGAGACCAACAAATTCTGTTGAGTCAGGCAAATAAATAGTGGAAAAGTGAACCAACAAATTGATTTCATTTTATGTAAGAAATGTAAAGGATTAAATAATACTAACCTACCAAGTATGCAACCGATTCCGGCTAAAGAAAAGTACGTACTCCAATAATACCGTAAGATCCTACCGTTCATATTAATGGTGAACCAGACAAGGTGACTGGTAAAATCTATTATTCTTTTTCAGTAATAACCATGATAGATACTAGACAATTGTCTGTGAACGACTCATGTGCTCTATATTAAAAACAAAATGCAGTACGTCAGAAAAATTAATTAAGTAACTTACCAAACAGTTAGCCAGTGATGCTTTATAAAGTGGTAACATTAGGCACTTCTAAATAGTAAACTAAGCAACCTAGTTCAATTAAGAACTATGGCACTCTGTACTAGTAGGTACAATGGTGCCTATTACCTAGTCCTAGGAACTTAGTACTCATTTTGTGATGAATATTGTAGTTAGTGAACTATTAGATGTTACAGTGTAAACATTGTAAGCAAATGTTCACACTGTAACAAGTGAAACTGTTAAAGTGGTATTAATAAACAAAACCTCTCATTGAGACAGGTTTGTTATTTTAGGTTTAATGGATTTAATCGCAAACCATATTTACTTTCCTAAGGTATAATATAAATTAGGTAGTTAGTACTGTCAGTACTATTCGATAGTTTATTTCACAGAAATAAGAAAGCTTCGTCTAAATAGTAGATTTTTTCGTTAATTACCTTCGTTATCGCACTAAATAAAAAGTGTTTAAGACTTTGTACGAAAGTTATCATTGAATCAATTATTACCAATCATTGGGCTGTATTTATTTGTAATAAAGTGTAAATTAATTCCATAAATAATAATTTCGCATTTTGATTTAGCTTATTTCAGAGATAAAGTGAATAACAGTGTTCTTGCCGTCAAGAGCTCATGCATAAAGCAAATGGTAATCATACCTGCCGATGTAGGTATAACGAGTATCAAAGATCACCAGTCCATCAAACTTTTCTGAATTTGTCATTATTTGTATGTTATATTCAGTGTAATGTCACATCTGGAGACTGACTAGAGTTACTGTTAACAATTTTATTAAAATGAGCGAAAAAGTCAGTCCTTTTGATCATTCAACAGCAGGTATGAGCAACAGCAGCTAAACGTACCATCTTTGAATTCTATTCATAATTTAGAACTATTCATTTTTTATTTACATACACGCTAACATATAGTAATTTCTTCATAGATCTGATCGTATTTACATAATCCCTCATTTTCGCCATATTATACCTTATATAGCGTGTAATCTTCATATACAGTTATACTTTCAATTTAACACTAAAATATCTAATTAAAGCGAATGACTATTACATTCCTTTATTTTTTTTTTGTTCCTTCCTCTATACCAGTTATTAAATAGTTGCGCAAAGTTCATATTTTTACTACCTAGTTATTTAAATATTACAGACAATAATTCCTAAATCCCTATTCCAATTAATGTTACTTCACTTTCCACCTGTACAATCTTCACTATTGCAAATAAAGTAATAAAATAAAGGAAACTACTCAATCACATTCTAAATCACATTCCAATGCAATTATTTAATGAGATGAAAGTTTCTATGAGTTATTATTCCCATTCTCACACTGTGAGATTGAAATAAAGTTAAATCTATTGCGCATTGCATTTCTTAATAATATATAAAATACCTAGAAGGTTTAAACTGGGGCAACCTCCTATCATTACAGACAGATAATATATTTTATATTCTTTTCTAATTGTTCTGTATCATTTAGAGATGTATGATGACTTACAATAAGAACACCCCTCCCCCGTTACTAGGTGGAGGTAAGTATTAACTAGGTAGTAAAAACCAGTCAACTATTAATATGCCATCCAATAAGAGAGTTGATTAAAAGCTTATAATATTAATAATTAAAAGCATTCCCGATGGCAGCAGTTAATTTGCGATATACTTTAATAGGTGAGAAGAATATTAACGAGAGATGTTACAGTTAATAATTATTATTATTATTTAGAGAAGATCTGCTTAAGCAATGAAATGTTAATGGCTATTATAATTGCTTGAGACTTTGGAATATATAATTAATGGTTTCTATTTAGTGATAAAGAAACTTGAGTTTTAATATTCAATTATTTATGTCATGCTCGAAAATCAGAAAAAATATACGACCTGCAGATATAGAATGAACACATATTTAATTAATGAATCTAAACATATTAAGCGTTACTTTTTATTTTTGCAAAATCAACTTTTAAAGTCATTGCCATTTTTTAAAATGGTAATAAACAATTTTTTATCAATTTACTAAAATAAAATACACAAATACAGATGCTATATATAACCCGTTATTTTCAACAGATAAAGTACAATGATAATTAGGGTTGTGACAATACGGTTTATAAATCTTATATCTTAATATCATCAAATCGAATATTATATACCGCTGGTTAAGAACTTATTCAATACTGCTTAATTCTCTCCGTCTATAATATTTACAGGATCTATGATTTTAAAAGCATATTGTCACAGCCCTAGTGAAAGTTGATATATTCTTGATTTATCATCCAAGTTTAAATTTAATTTCGTTCGCGTGGGAAATATCTGCTAGCTATATCAGATGTTTTTTCAAATAATAATATGCGGTTTAGCAACATGAGTGGCTGAGCTGTTTCCAGTAGGTACCAAGGCAAATTTACGACGTCTTCCCTCACGCATTAGACGCAGCGTTAGGGGGATCATCACCATCTAATTGATGGCCTCGGCCTAATTTCCTAGAAGCTAATGAGGTAGATTTTCTTGAAATCAAACCTTTTCTCCTCTTCTCATCCTGTTGAGCAGACTGAGAAAAAAGTCCCGCTAGCGTGCCTTCAGAAGCACTCGAATCAATCAACAGTTAGTGACTGTAATCCCTCCCTTGGAATAATTATCGGCTTGATTCAAATCAACTATGGACATCTCAGATCCTTTTTATTCATTAACATATATTATCTATTCATTATACTTTAATATGAAATAATAGTGACATTTTACTAGTACTTTACCAATGAAAAGGGTTCGACTTAGAGAAGTATTAGAATGTGAGATATATCGATGATAAGATTTGTTAAAAGTTCAGACGGTTGAGTGCGCATATCAGTTTGCGCAGCAGGTTGCCAGAGGCGTACACAAACACAGTGGCAGGTGCTCGGTATCTTCTTCCCACACTGTGTGTGTGTGTGTTGTCTTATTTTTTGAATATTAGTGCGTGAATAAAATACTGAGAGAGGTTAAACAACTCACTGTTTAATCGATTACTTTTTCTAGCCTGCCTTCGATTGAATATTCACCACAGTACCAATCTTTATAAAGGAATATCCAAATCAATCTCTTGTCAATTCATTAATATTCAAAGTGTTAGATTATTCAAACTTCATTAATATCCATACTTTATATTTAATATATTGAGTTAAATTTCACTACTTTTGTGAATGGTAGTACGATGAGTCCACTAGAGCCTCGCTATTGTTTTCCCGCAAACGCGGAGTAATTCCAACCTAATTATTGTAATTACGCGGAAAAGACGAGAACGGATGTCCCACGAGATTAACTCGCGCTTCAAACTCTTCCAAAGATGTTACATTTAGTTCATTGGATGATAACCACTACTTCACAGACCATGTGGATCATAAATAGAAACTCAATTGGTGTGATGACTTCTGATCTTCTAACGAATTCAACATTAATCTATGAATTATGAGGAATACAGAATGCATTATTTGGGTAAACCTCAATACCAATAGTGTCCATTCCGATAAATTCTTTTAATGTTTATACTTGAGTTTATTAATTGTTATTGTAAAAATAGACGCGAGCGTCGATTTTGTGATTTTCTCACGGATTTGCCAATTTAATAATGGGAACTCATTGAATGTTGCAACATGGAAAGCCTTCGGGCAAACGGAAACCAGAGGTGGAAACTCTCGTCACTGTGGAAGTGGATTCAGACGCTATGGGAACTGATCCTCCTTGGGGAGTGGAAGTCACTGGACAACTAGGAATGATAAACATTTCTGGTTACTTATTTGCAGTTTTCAATGGAAATTCATTTCTGCAAATAATAAAGGATGTTGATAAAAATAATTGTATTGATTAACATTATAAATACAACCTGTTGTTTCTTATAATAAAGTTTGTAAAGCCTTCTTAGAATACTTTCAGTATACAAATTATAACATAAATAAAAATGGAATTAGCCTAGAAAACCTATTTATTCATATTCAATGTTTCACAAGTGTTTATAATTTAGGTTATTACTCAAAATTATTGTTATTGGATAATTTCCATCTGTAGATATATATTATTACTTACATTTTGTATTATATTTCAAAAATTAGTTTATGTTCAATATATATATATCATTATAATCTTTTTATTGATACATACGTTTTTATATTTAAATCTCACAAATTTTGATATTTGTATCAAAATAGGCTAACCATATAACATTGCCCTTTAACTGAATAATGGCAAAGCAAGCGGTTAGGAAAATGTCAAAAGGATAGCTGTACAATTAAGAAAGGTCACAACTGGAAATAAAATTATGGTTTGTAGAACGACTAAGCGATTCTCTTTAAAGGTAAATAAAAACACGAGCAAAACCATTTTTGTTCTCTCTCTTAACTGTATACTGTATATCCTCTCTCTGCCCTGTATACTGTATATCCTCTCTCTGCCCTGTATACTGTATATCCTCTCTCTGCCCTGTATACTGTATATCCTCCCTCTGCCCTGTATACTGTATATCCTCTCTCTGCCCTGTATACTGTATATCCTCTCTCTGCCCTGTATACTGTATATCCTCTCTCTGCCCTGTATACTGTATATCCTCTCTTTGCCCTGTATACTGTATATCTTCCCATTGCCCTGTATACTGTATATCCTCTCTTTGCCCTGTATACTGTATATCTTCCCATTGCCCTGTATACTGTATATCCTCTCTTTGCCCTGTATACTGTATATCTTCCCATTGCCCTGTATACTGTATATCCTCTCTTTGCCCTGTATACTGTATATCTTCACATTGCCCTGTATACTGTATATCCTCCCTTTGCCCTGTATACTGTATATCCTCTCTTTGCCCTGTATACTGTATATCTTCCCATTGCCCTGTATACTGTATATCCTCCCTTTGCCCTGTATACTGTATATCCTCTTCACTGGACTTCGCTTTATTTACCAACATTCTCTTATTCCCATAATTAGTATTCTGGTACCGGAGAGGTCGTGATTTTTCCCACAAGAAACGAATTAGCTTTCAAAAAATGAACCACTCCTTGGTTCCTGTCTAATTAGTCGCTAGATTAGCTAAATATAATTCACATTTGTAAAGAGTGCCACTTTGCAGTGATACAATAATTAGGGAGAAGTTACTTATATCAACGGATTTAAAAACTCAATTATTGCACAGAAAAAAATTAAGGACACTCACCTAATTAATTTTTAATTAATTAATACACACTTGTTTTTCAATGCACAAACCACAACTCTCTCTCTCTCTCTCTCTCTCTCTTAGAATAATCTAAGACTTTCATGTGTTTTTCAATTGACTAATGAATTGTTAGTGTTACAGAATTTGAAAGGTTGAAAAGTGAAGTATATCTCACTCTAGGTACATTCAATCTATTTGGATCATTAATTTGGATCATCTTCTTTGTGAATTGCAATCATCAATCTATATTATAGTCACAATTTCTCAGAGTTATTGGAAGTGGAGGAAAAAGTAGAGCCTTTTCCGCCCTTTAGGGAAACCTCTGATTTCTTGCACTCCAGTTGCCGATTCTCTGTGAATCGACTCTATGAACAAAGTCTCCGTCAGTTCTTTGTAGCGGTGATTGAGAAGTTCCTAACTGCTGCTTGCGGGACACTTTTTCCTAGAATTTTAATCACAACTTTTTTTGAGAGGTTCATTTGATTTTTCCCAGTCAATTGCTGTGAAATCATTATTTTTCTATTATTTAATTTCATCAATTGAGATTTATTTTATATTTTCTTTATCGCAATGAAAACGTTAACCCTAATTGGACTGACGAAATTTAAGAGGATTCTTTACACAATGATATTTAGGAAACCCGCGGCTCGAATTATACGATATTTTGTCAGTTAATAGCTTTTATTACATTAATGTACTGGGCAACATTTTATTTACCCAAGATTGATGGAAATAGTGTTATTATATCGAATGAATTCGGTTTGTCGAGCTTGAATTCCTCAGTCAGTCTTTTAAGCCTTTAAGGGTTAATTAACTATAATATTCTAGATACATTTCGTGATATTTCTATTCAGGATTTTAATGATAGAATGTGATTAAAAATATGATAAGTATTTTAAATGAAAAATGGAAATGTTCATTTTGATTTAATTTTAATATTTTGGATTATTTTTCTCCAAATATTTCAATAAACTTGAATTTTATTTAATGAAGCACAATATAATGAACGTACAGCTATTTTACAAAAAATACTGCTTATACAATTATACATGTATTCGTATATAATTATCTATAGCAATAATTAATTACTTTTTCTAAATTCCATGCGAATGTTAAAACATTTAATTTAATTTTCTTCGATCTTCTAAAAAGCATTATATAGAAAAATCCATTGAATTGTGTATAAATTAAATAAGATATTGAAATCAGATCCAAAGATTCTGAATAGTCTAGACCATATTATATAACATGCATATAGCTTAAGATTGTTGGTTGATATATGTAAGTACATTGTACACACCAAACACTATAAATTTGTACATACGTAAGTCAAATCTTATTCTGTCTTAAAATGATGTAATTTTATTTCATTCGTGTCAGTTTTCGTTTCTCCTGTACCACGTACTGAGGTTCACTGCAATCAAGCCGCTAATGAGCTTATAAATAGGGGTACTTTGCATTGGGTAATCAGTTCCACTGTGGCTGCGATAAGTGGAGGATGCAGCCAAGCGTCTATTGCAGTATCAGACCCTTTAAAAATTTAATTACATATATATTTTACAAAACACTGAATTATATAATAGGGCTTATAAACATATCTACTAAGCTTGGTATTTTTCTTTACTTTGATGGTAGTTATTCATTAAAACTGAAGGTGCTTATTACACTTTAATGACTAGTTTGTTATTATCAAGCTTTATGGGTATACGCCCTTCACAGTATTGATGGCTGGGATATTAGAAGTTTGTGATTCAAACTATAGCCTCATTCTAATACCTTTCAATTGAAACTTTTATAATTTAGTGTTATCGTTAAAGTTAAATATTCTTTTAGATATTTTATTTGATATATAGTAGTAGAAAAACATATATTGATATGAGTGAATGCCATATAGTATTACAATGTTAATTATGTCATTATTGAGAAATCATAATTGAAAATAAGAAAAATTTTACTTTATAGACAGATATTGTAAAAAATATTAAAGAAAATAATAATTTACAGTTTTAGTTGTTATTATCCACTAGCAGTCACCTTTTCAGTTATTCTCTACTAGCAGTTACCTTCTACTATGCAGTTACCTTCTACTATAGTGCAGTAACTTCTGCAGTTATTCTCCACTAGCAGTTACGTTGAAGTGCCCTAATGGCAGGATGTTGTCCCCCAAATTTTGTTACTGAGTCTTTACGCTTTGATTTGATAATGTAACTAAATATGAAAACAATCATTTCACGGATGAAGCAATTTTCGAGATTTCGGGAGAAGTAATAACAGCATCCATTTTAAGTCTCAAAGGAGAGTTTTGTTAAATAATATTAACGAAATAATATAATAGAAAAGAGCAACATAGCAGCTATAAGTCATAATTCAAATCATAATTTAAGTTTCAATTTCTCACTTCCAATAACTCAAATAAATCTATCTATCGAAATAAGATCTATTTAAATAAATTAAGATGTCTATAGATACCGTATATTCACACATTTTATGAATTATTAAGTAAAGCGTTATATAGTAATTATATAATGTTTATATGTATAAATTTTGTAAAGATATTTTAGATACTTGTTAGATGATAACATTTTTGTAACTTCGATACAGATATACAGGGAAAAGTATCTATAAAACTGTATATACAGTAGAACTGCTCGGTAATGAAATCCTCTATAGTGAATGTACAGTTATGAGTAAACAAACTAGTCTGTATAGAGAACAAATTTTTTTTCTTAGTCTGCCATAATGACCATTAGTTGTAGAGACTAATTGCCATTTTATGGAAGACTAAAAAATATTTGTTCACTAGGTATAGAGTCTACTTCACTATACATGAGTTCATTATAGAGGAGTTCTACTGTAGTAGGCATTAATTGCCATGCAGGAAAATTACAACTAATGTCTAATTAATTGACTATATAGTATATAGTTTCAACATTCGAAAATGAAGGGCAGTCTTAAATTCAATAGAATTTATGGCTTAATATTCGAGTGTGTAAATGAGAATATGTGCAATTTTCGTATGTTAATCTATATTCAATACGTGATATTCCTCTATTACTACTCATTGTTAAATGATATTTTTACTTTATAAGTGATAATGTTCAACATATATAGATATATTAAATGGTTATTTTATATGCTTATTATAATTTCTACATATAATAAATGGTTTCGATTAAAAAAGAACATTTCTAAATATTTTAGAGTTTAATATTCGATCTCAGATGTGGCAAAAATCTATTGTTTTTTAATAATAGATTTTTAAAAATCTATTCAATTATTAGTTAGCTGTTAAACATTCCATCATGATATTAGAGCCCCATTTACAGGTATAATCAATATAATTGCTATAGAATATTCAAATATTTGCTAAAATGTTCAATCGGATATTTGAAAAAAAAACATTATATTAAGTTAAATTTAAAAAATGTTTTTTGAGATTTGTTTCTAATTGATATAATTGACAGTAACCTAGATTGAAATAAAATCTATCAATATTGTTACACAAATCCTGAAACTTTCAACATCTATCACTGTTATAAAAGCAATAATGTTTCAAACCGTGACAGTAAAAGTTTTAATTCACCAATCATGATATAGATGGAAGCCATTGTGATATTAAAATTTGAAAACTAGAACATGGTGACTGATATCCGTAGAGTTTCAGAAGTTTTAATTAACAGTCTTAGCTGCCTTCTCATTGGTCAGGTCACTCGTATGCCCCTCCCATTTTCATCGTGTTCCTCCTACTTATCGAGGTCATTTGTTGCAGATAATCAATTGCTATTTGTAGTCAAAGTTCATGTCAATCTCTAAAGGGCCCTACACACGTAGGGTTTTTTAAGTCTTTCCACCAGACTTTTTTCTCAGCTTTTCCACCAGACTTTTGATTCAAAAGTCAATAGCGTCCACACGTGGATTGACTTTTGAATCTCGTGGATTTACATGCCGTGCAATTAAATACTCCTATCGGCGACATAAGCCCTCCCTCATTTTTTAAACTAGGTAACTAACCTAGGTTATAGGTAGTTAATAACTATTAACTACCTAGGATAGTTAAAATTACTAATTACCTGGGTTAGATATTTACTAATTATATAGGTTAGTTACTTTAGCCTAGATTAATTAATTACTAGAGAACTGCCTACCTAGATTACTAAGATTAGTTAGTTACTAATTAACTAATTAATACTAAACTAATTTTTATGAAGTTTATTACAATATTTAGTAATAAACTAACCGAGATTGTTTTCACTTCAATTGATTTAATGTTAACCTAATCCACTCAACAAATGTAATTTAACTATTATATAATGTTTAGGTAAAAGTATTAATACGTAGGTACAATATGCATTGCGTTATAATAAAGAAAATGAAGGTATTAGCTAGGTAATAGGTAATATGTTGAAATAAATAAAATAAAGATAGTATTATGTTATTTTACTAAAATATAATATTATACTAAAAAAAGTTTAAAGAAATATTACTATTATCAATTTCTCTGATATTCTTTTATAAAAAGAAAAAGATAAGAATTCTTTACCTCAAAGGTAAACAAATGAATGGAGCAAAGATTGGTTAAAAATGAACACCAATCGTGTTATTACAATATATTTTATGAGTTGACGCAGTAGCTATACGAAGATATACAAAATTGCACCTCTTGATTGGGGGAAAATAATAGAACATGTAGATTGTTGAAAAGTCTCGGACTTTCGGTGCAAAATTTAAGTCTCGTGGAAAAAGTGGGAGGAGCTTAGCAAAAAGTCCGATGGAAAGACTGAAAAAACCCTGCGTGTGTACGGCCCTTAACTAATTTTTCAATAACAATTATATCAACCATTCCTGTATTGCTGTCAACATTACTATTGATAATAATTGAAAAGCAGTACCTTTTCTTTTTTAACGATATTGTTATAATATGAGAGTTTCAAATGGTGTCATTCTTTCAAAATATACTAAATAATTTATAGAAATCTGAAAATTGTGTAGAGAGACAAATTGAAGTAGAATCTTACCAGCAACTGTGAAAATGTTTCTACCAGACTTTTCTAGATAAGAAATTTCATCGTCTTTTCTCATATGATTCAAAAGTCTCCAGGAAAAGTCTGGTGGAAAGACTTAAAAAACCCTGTGTGTGTACGGCCCTTTACTCCTGTTCAAAACTGAATATCACACTGTATCTGTCTCTGTTCAATATGCCATATGTTACCCTATTTACCAATCAATGCAGTAACTATTTACTCTTTAGTGTGTTCGGTCAGTGTGAAAACACGACACTCTTTGTCCTAAAATCGACCCTAAATAAATAGCAGTAATTATTAACATTGGTATTGCAATTAAATGTATTTCAATGAATATATTTGATTATTTGGTTTAATTTCATTTGTCTAGACTGTAGATATAGAACAGTCCGCTTCATATACAGTATTACTAATAATTTAGGTAGTTATATACATAAATTTATCTTTATTGTTTACTGCAAAATTGATCAATTGCCGAACATAATATTGTAACTTCCGCATAGACTAAATTTAAACTTATTTGTTTATTGTAATTAAGCAGGTTGCATTATTTAAAGGGACATTTTAGTCCAATTAATAATTTATTTAATCAATTTTTTATTGGTTTGTTATCTTCCTCCTGTTTATCTTTAACTCATTAATTGAAGTTAGTCATTAGTGCATTAAACTGATCTTGAACAATTTGATAATTGAGATAATTGTTTTCTATTTCAGGATTATTCGATCGAAATAGAGATCATTATTGGAAAATATTTTTAATGTACATACACAAAAAATATCTTAATAGCAAATGGAATATAATATATTGAAGTTAATCTGTTGATTAAATATTTGTTTATGTATTTCAATTATTATACTTTGCGATATAAATAGTTGAATAATTATATGATCCTAAGCTATGGATCAATAAATGCATCTTTAAATATTTTCTTGTTTTTCTTAGACGTTTGCACGCATAATTTCCATCATATGCAAACTAAATTATATATGTATTTATATAATTTACTATAATAAATATATTTCCTAATTATCACTGATGTATAATTCATATTATCCATCAAAGCTGAAACTCATAATATTTTTAAAATATTATAAAATATCCATATATCTATAATAATTTCAACTGCACGAAATATTACTCTTCAATATATATATTCACTATATAATTTGAAGGAATATAAAAAAGTTTGTTATTAATTCAAATATAGTTTAATGCTTATATTACTGATGTTATTCAGTAAATTGTTGTGCCTGTTTCACATCTCAACTCTTCCTATTCTAGTTACCCCGCAGCAAGGAGCACAGTCTCTGTACCTGCTTCCTGCTAGCCAAGAGCCGCTTGCTGTAGATTGTATGTAATTTGCACCAAGGATGCTTATTTCTTTGTATATATATTTGAGGCGCGTGTTATTATTTGTAATTCTAATACATAATGTAAATAAGAAAGTGACAGAATGCGCATTTAGAGGTAGCAGCTTCCTCTTCTTTGATGCTTGCCTGTAATTTAAGAATCTATTGACAGTCATCATTGCTACTGAAGTTACTGCATTCACATACGGCATATGTATGACCCATAGGAAATATAAACGATATTTCAATACAAACTATATTTTAATAAAAACAATAGTTTAATTGTTTACTGATTATAATATCATGCCAATAACTATTTAGTCGTCCATCCCATTTTAAGAGCAGCGTTTAATCGAATAATACAGAATAATTAACTATATTTATATTACAGAAGTGTAAATAATATCAATTTGATTATTGATATACATCCAATACTACACAAATAATAAATACTCCATTAAACTGTAATGTCATAACATATATTTGACTACATATTATTTAATGATAATTACCTAAATATGAATCAAGGAAATAAAACATCTTCTTTAATTACCTAATTATTTGTATATTTAATAAATATATCGCTTATATAAAAACATTGACTTCAGCATTAATAACCAATTAGTTTTAGTATTTGTAACATAAGTATCTACCTTTACTTAGTTATAAAGAATGGCTCAATAGTACCAACATATGTCCAATAATTATTCTTTCCGATTTACGGTGGTATACCAGTCAAAATAATTTTCTCTGAAGTTTTCTCTGGTTCTAATGGATGGCAGACTGCGTTAAATATTGCACACTAATAATATTAACGCAATGGGAGAGAAACAGTCACTTTGTGTAGATTATGTTGAAACTTATTATTAAATCAAAGACAAAAGTTAAGAATTCATAAACTAATATATTTTCCCATTTTCAAAATTCACTTCAAATTGTATTGGTACTTATTTTAGTGTCTGGTAAGGTTTTTAAAATGTACTACTGGTAAGATAATAAGTGGCTTTCTTGCATTGAATATATTTTTCCAATGTTCTTGAATTAAGCTGACGTTTACCCCCCACAAAAAATACTTATAACAATTTACAAGCGAATTAACTCTCGATTTATTTCACTATGAACAATCAGTGGCATTATTTTAGGAAATCTACATTAGGGTGAAATTGCAGCAATGTTCCCATTGCGTGTCAATTCTCCATAAATAGATAAAATAAGTTTGAATTCACTCTACCTCAGCGTAGTAAAATCAGAGCAATTCTCTACGATCCATCATTGATGCTGTAGATAAAAGGCGGATCTTCGTAGTTACTAAAATTGTTCCTCATTGACGATATGTAAGTACTTAAGTGGGGTAGATAGAACATAAAGATGTGTGCGCATATAGCAGATCTTCCCCCTAAATATGGTAGAAATCACACCTTGTTTCTATAAGCTAGCGGATGGCAAACAGTTATCGACGCTAGATTTAAAAGACAATACAATTGGGAACAGAAATTATAAGCTGGGGATGTGAAAAATATATTACAATGAAATGTTTTAATTTTGGAAATATGTAATCGGGAATTTTCCTGTAATGTAAGTTTGACGTAAGATGATTAACATCGCTGTTTAGATTATATGATTAATTTTATTACAAATTTAATCTACGGAATAATTATAATCATATACAATTATACATAGACTAAAGATATTTAAAAAATAAAGCAAAATTTGCCGATTGACACACATAGGAAAAAAGTGACTATAATTTTTGAGCATGGAACACTATTTATTCTAAAATCAACCAAATAAAAGATATACAAAATATATCTTTATAAAAATCTAACATTATTTCAAGTGGGTACGTTAAATGGTATTCGACTCCTTTTACATCAAAATGCAGTTTGAAATAACTGCATTAGTAGTGTTGACAATGCAAGCAGTACACCAAGACGGAGTAAAGAAGATAGTAGCAGGTTGCACTAGTTAAAGTACCTCTAATTTTCAGTGTTAAAAGGTCAGGGCATTTCCGTCTAC